>JAYJLX010045096.1:0-13106 GCA_036873525.1 Chalinula nematifera | reverse complement strand
ATATACCCGCCCACTCAATTTACAATCATATTTTAACACAACCAGATCAGTATTCCTATAAGGGCGGGTAGATTTACCGGTAATTTAACCGGGTCGTGGCAGTGTTTCTACTACTGTTACTGGGTGATTGTGGTGTAAGGGTTTGGTAAGGCAGTTGATTCGCACAATGTCAGACACAACCACTGACAATGTACACAAGACCACAAGCAACATTCTTAACGATTAGATCATTACAAATTATTGTACTACATTGGACACAAATGAGACATGAACAATAGCCAAATATACACACATTATAATAGTAAGCTAACACATGACTACACACTACTATACTACCTATACTATGGGAGTGCTGCCTGAGGCAGGTACATATAGGTTTATATGCAGCTTTGGTTAAATTAACAGGTTTATATGCAGCTCTGAATAACAAAGGATTGAAGTGATAGCAACAACAATACAAAGTGGACAGGAAATTTTTTTATCAATACCAATTAATTATGATAATGGTCTGATAAAAAAATGGGCAACACTAGTTCTATAGAGGATACCAAAGGAACAACAAAGATAAAAAAAAAAACAAAGGGAAAAAACAATTAAAGAAACAAGGACCACAGCCAAGGCTCAGTACATACAGGGGGTAACCATATATATGTATGTACCCTAAATAGTGGTTAAATTAACACTATACGTGCAACAAACAACACCAGTAGCAAGTAACACAAATATCTTTGCTCTATCACACAACAACCTCTACTAATAAAACTACACTAGAGGGAAACCAGTTTATCCAGGGAATGATAATACACACTCACAGGCCTCAGTAAGACTCAGTGAAGCACAGGCTTAATACCTGCTGCCTAAACACGCAAACTTTTAGACTAGTATTAGAGTACATACATACAAAGGCGTCTTTATGAATGTAAAAGATAGCTTACCTAAGTTAGGGTGTATTGGATAGAATAAAGGTTAAACCGAGGGTTAAACTGAGTGGTGTGACACAATACACGAGGCTACTGTAGGAGTCGAACCAGCATCGATTTGTATACAAACACGTCGGGGAAATCGCAGCAGAAATTGCTCCGGGCAATTCCTTAATCCTTGAAAGTGTACTAGGGTGGGTAATCAGAACATATAGGAGTCCTGAACACGAGTAGAATCAACAGATACAGTAGAAATATAGAGCAGCAACTCAGTATAGTAATAGAATAGTCCGTCCAGAGCGTTGCAAAATATTAATTAAACCACGCCCTTTAATTAAAATTAATTTACTTTTAATAAACATTATTGCAATTTGCTTGATGTGTTTCATAACTAGCCCTACCCACGTTTATCACGTTATACGTTGTTGCGTTGTAATCGTTGCTGTGCAGTGGCATGTACTGTGTCACTACATTCATAGTTAATGATGGTAGGTGTGTCAGATTATCATAATCAGCTTCACAAGAGGGTAACAGGCTATTGAGTTTTTGCATTCCCTCTGGATGTGGCATACCAGCTGCCCTCCTTATGTTACATCAGTACCCTCCTTTCGTACATACTGTCCTTATATACATACCCTCCTTATGTACATACCCTCCCCTTATATACCCTCCTTATGTGCAAACCCTTAGTACACTCTCCGTTATGTACACACTTTAATTCCTTTAGTGCATCACACTCCTAAGTGCATACATAGTATTGATATCTATACTTTTAACATCTGAATACCGAAAGGGCTACAGCAGCTGTGTAATAATAGAGGTCATACACTGACTGATTGATATGAGGTGAACTACCCGTGCAAATACTCTACTGAATTAGCCGGCAAAACACCTTGAGAGATGATATTTTAAGGCATTATGCGGCTCTGTTTGTTTTAGTAACATAATCATGTATAATTATTATTGTCAGTGATAACTGAGTTGAAACAGACGCTCTCAGTTTAGGAGTAAGTTACTTCTTAGTTATTTTTATCTGTTTATTCTTATAACAGTATATATATCATTGTTTCATTGCTTAGTAAATGAAGCATGCATGGTAACAGTTATTGTTATTTGTTTACAGTCAACAGCTCACTGATTACCAAAATCGATAATAAGCTTGTATACAATGCAAGGCAGCTTAATACTCTGTATAGCTTAATACTGTCACACATATACTTCCAAATGAATAGCATCTTATGCAGCTACTAAGGGCATAGCTATACACTCATGATAATGATTGCACAATAATGGAAAGACTACATCAAAGGCATTCATTTTACTTTTACGTTTTTTTGTTCCAGTGCTTTATGATCCACTTTCAACCATTATATAACAACAGCTGGGTAATCCACAGCTCTACCGACAGAGAGATACTACTCATAAATATTTTTAATGGGATCACATTGATGTTGTATCCATTGTGTGGCTGGATAACAGAGATATACAAGAGCAACATGCGAGTCATCTTCGGATCTCATGTGCTATCAATAATGGCTTGTCTTGTTGCTTTAGCAATTGGAATTACTCTTGTTTTCTTGGATCCTTCTCAACACGATGCTAGTATTTTTATTCCCAGTGCTGTGTTTCTTGTCTGCTTGACTTACATAGGTCTGGGTATGTATGAGGCTAATGCTCTGCAGTTAGCATTAGATGGAATGTTGGAGGCCTCGTCTTCAGAGCTTAGCTCATTCATCCACTGGTACTTCTGGTGTACCTTTTTAGGTTCCATTATTACTTTCTACATTGTGGCAGGTTTATTTTTCTTGGTTAGACATTGTTTCCTACACTATGTTATGGCTATTACAGCAGTAATGAATCATCATTCAGGAAAGCTTGTCACCATTTTATCTACCATTCAACTTCTTTTACACTTGACAGGAGTAGTTGTAGTCATTTGGATTAAAAAATATTTGTCAACGGAGATCATATCCAGGAATTCATTGAAAACCATTTATAAAGTACTCCAATTCTCTTATAACCACAAATATCCTGTGAAACGTAGTGCCTTCACCTACTGGGAGAATGAAATACCATCACGTATTGACTTGGGCAAGGACAAATATGGTGGACCATTCACATACGAACAAGTGGAAGATGTCAAGACCTTTTTCAGACTGTTATTACTGATATTGTCTTTGTTTGGGTTCCATTTATTGGGTGATGGCTACTCTTTTTCCTACTATGTCATAAACATGTATGGTTGTCCAACTGCCGTACCAATGTTCTCCATCATACTTAATCCCAAGCATGTGCCAATCCTTGTTGTATTAATAGGTGTACCTTTGTATAGACTTATTAAGAGATTGGCAGGCTTTCGTTTTCCCAGTATGTTGACCATCATTCATATTGGGTTGTGGGTTTCACTGCTAGCACAAACAGTATTGGTATTGTACAGTTTGCTATTACCAGCGGAGAAACGTGAATTTAAGTGTCCAGAAATGGTATTTACATTCCAGTCAAGGACTACTAAAATGTGTATACTTGCTAATATTGACTTTGTTTATTCAATGAATTCATCAACAACATGCCACCATTTCTGTACTGATAGTGCCATCAGTGAGGATAGCTGGGTAGTGTATGTATCTATAGTGTATCTGATACTACATGGTGTGGCTAATCTACTGGTATTCATGACAGTATTAGAGTTTATCTGTGCCCAGTCTCCTCGTGCTGTTACTGGACTACTCATTGGTATATGGTATTCCACTACAGCAATAAAGCATCTGGTCACTAATGTATTAGATGTACTGCCTGTACTACAGCAACCGAATACATGGCCGTATTACAATGGTATCAAAGGGTTAATGATATTCATGTCAATAATACTGTTCTGGTTAGTTCGTCGCAATTATCGTTACAGAGAACGGAACGAGGTAGTCAATGAACAGGCCATTATTGAAGAACAGTATGAGAGAGAACTACTGATGAATGAGGATAATAAATCAGATGATGGTGAAAGCTATAATTATATAGTTATACATAAACTACTTAATAGTTAGTGAAACTGAAGGACAATTGACGTATAGTTATATAAGCCACTGCATGGTTGTACTGATACGCATGTTAGACACATAATTATGTATAGTGTTTAGATCATATAGCCTATAGTGTGAATTCTATCCTTATAATTATAGCATAGATGATGAAAGCGATAGTGATTAGCTATAAGGATTATAATATATACGCAGCTGTACAGTATTAAACTATTTTATGCTGTATATACTTATAGCCATGCAGATTTTAGTGTGACTGTATTCCTATATAGTTTATGTACGTATCATGAACTTATTTATCATGTCTGTTTGGCACAATATGGCTGATACATGCCCATGTGATCGATGTGTTTAATTCAGTAACGTAGTGCATATTTATGCATGAGGATATCCATATAGCTTAATTGCAATGCTGTATTGCGTATACAGCCGGATGCTGGCCTGTGAAGCTCTGTTTATAGCTGCTAAATCCTATATACACATGTAGCTTCACCAAATAATCCATGCTAACAGTGACAGTATACCATTCTAATCTAGCCACACCTCTTTCAGCATATTGCTTGTGTATGCTCAAATGGCCATAACAATAGATAACAATAGATGACTGCAATTGGGCACTTCGGAATCCTAAGTATATACATGTACAATGACAATGAATATAATTATGCATGTCACTTGTGCATGTATAATTGTAATTAATGATCAACGTTTATACATTATAAATTAATGACGAAAAAGAATTATATGCGCATGAAATCAGTGCAATATGTGCCCATACTCATACAAAAAGCTAAAGTTAATTATAAATTTCATCTCGGTATACATGCCATGTACAAATACTGCAAAAATATAATACTATAATCATGCACTCACTATATATTAAGGAAAAAAAAAGAAAAAAAAAAGCACTGATTCAGAATTCGTTAACCGATTTGACTTGCTTTATTTCAGTCAGTTTCATTCTAATGCTAATCATGGTAGCCAGTTGAAGAGCAGGTACAGCCGCTATTTGTTGCCCCTGATGGAGGATTCCCTGTTTTCAGTGAGCAGTATTTATGGAGTAGGCCGGGACAGGAACAAGCACGGCACTTGCCATAAAGAAGCTTTGGGGTAAGAGCTGAACCAAAGGTTAAATTAGTAGAGTAAAAGGAGAGCTTCGTCTTAGGCGTCCACTATAATAGACAGTAGAATTGTAAAAAGATTCAGTATACTACTTACATTACTGAGTTACATACATAAAAATTACAGTCATTGCTGTACATGATGGCAATGTATGTGCATGAATGTACATTATATAATTACGTACATAGCAATATATCTTGAACCAGCTTGTACGGCAACCTCTTCTTTGATAGAAGGCATATATATCTACATCTATCCCTTTAGATCCATGAAAAATTCCAAAACACGCTGTTGCATCGGCTGCTGGAGAATCATCACACAGTGTTGCTGATGCTTTTGGAATCACATAGTAACCAATGGCAGCACTGACTTCTATCCCTACATTAAAAATCCCCTATATTCATCATGCATAAAAAAGCAGAGACATATAATATATTGTCATGTTGCTGAGCTATACAATACTGAAGCATACCAATAATCTAATAGAAGCTCCACCAATTACGCTGAATTTCGGACCAAGTTCAGCATTCACACTGACTTTTCCCTTTTCCATGGCTAAATTTAGGGAGGCTACTGTAGAAACATGCCCTTGAAGGTAAAAATTAACAAATCCAATCCATACCCATACTTTGAACTGAACATTAAATATCTTCCTATTAGGTGAATTGTAACTCCAAATTTTAGTGTAAGGCATGGTTTGAGGGCGTGAAAGTTTTTGAAGTGTAATGCCAGCATTTTTAGCAAAAACATCAACTTGTCCCTTAGGCTGATTAAAAGATTTTTCTGATGAATATGTTTCTTGTGCTACAATAAATGTTCTGCCAAACACTGACAAGTCAATTATAACCTTTCCAAATGCCTTATATCCGGTTTTACCAAGACCACCAAAGCCTCCAGCTGATATTTTAGCATAAATTTTAGAGGGACCAACTTTTTTTCCCCAAAGGTATGCTCTGTGAATAGGATAGGTTTTCGTGTCACATGCATGCTCGTGATGAATGATCTGCAATTGAGTTATACAGTGTGCTTGCACTATTCCACTCCGACGTTGAAGCCCTTTTTTTTCTTTGTAGTTCTGTTGGCTGTTCGATTCCGATGTATTTCAAGTACTTTTGAGTAGCTTTAAGTAGTGGGAGGTTACCTGAGTGTAGAGCTGTATTTACTATTTTATCAATTAAGCTTTCAGATACATGGACAGCTTTTGGTTTAACTGGAAAGTAGGTGTATGATTCGAATGGGAATATGAGGCTCTCCACAATGGCCATAGCTACATTGATATCAGTTTCATTGTCTAAAAGCTTACTAAACAAATTCATTACTCTTTTATCAGTGGACACTGTCCTTAAAGCATCGATTGCTGCCAAGAAAACTTGCATATTGTCTGACCTTTCCAAAAAAGGTGAAACATACGGAATGATCAGTTTCGATCCCGTGTTACCGAGAGCATGTATTAAATGTATTGAAGTGGTTGATTGTGCATCGTCAGCAGCTGTAACGTTGAGCATTACCATCAATTCAACAAGCGTATCAACAACTTCATCTTCAACGTTTTTGTACCTTCCAAGAGAAGCAAATACCAGCAACAATTGTTCAAATCTTTCTTTGTGTATCTTCGAGTCCTGAAATATGTACTCCTTTAAAGCAGACACTGTAGATGAACGTACAGATGGCAGCATTGTAATTGCAAGCACAATGTTTTGAAAATCATCTGCTGGCATTTCATTTCTGAGTAGATCTATCAGTGTCTATATAGTGATGAGAACATGTGCATCACATGCATGCTTGTAATAGAATAATTTACCTCTTGTGACTTTTTTCCACCTTCAGTGCTCAATAAGCTGTAGATCATTGTCCGTAAATGTTGGTGTGTAAAATTGTCTTCATTAATTATCTATATCATAGGGACTCATCATGCTGTACGATTATAACGTACAATACAAATACTATACTGTATATGAGGTGACTACAATTTTTTACAGTATACATGTTGTAACATGAGTACAATGATGTACCATGCCACAATAACATTTCATGAAGAGCCTAACTTTAAATTAATACAGAAAGTAACTTTTTTCCATAAAATTACAATGCCTATATAGCTATAGGAATTGAACCAACACTCCATTGCCGAAATGATTCATTTTATACCCAGTTATATAATTGATAAACTGACTAAATATAAGCCTTACACTATTTAGTTTTTCAATGAGACTGTCAATAGCAGACTTTCTTCCTCTTATCACACCATGCTTGGACTCTAAATAAAGCAGTCTTCTCCATTTTGTTAAAGCACGTTCTATGATAAAGTTGATATTGCAAATGTAAATTAAGCTAACCGCTGAGAAGTTATTATACACCTGCTGTATGTTTTTCAAACTTGTCTGTACTCCGTGATACACGATGCACTGTTTCTTGTAAGTCAGGTACTGTATTATAAAGCTCCTGCAGCTCGGCCTCATCTTGTTCAACTGCTTGTGTGCATGTATAATATTATTGTGACTAGTCAAACTGTTATTCTATGATATTATAACTACATTGTATAACGTACACTCATTGTATCCTGTCATCAAATTGTCAGCTTTTAGTATTGATCTTCCAAATCCATCATCACCACCATCACCACTGGTGTACTCGGCTGAATGCCAGTGGCATTGAATGAGCTCAAGCGTATAATGGCTCCTAGTTTCAATGGGCTGTATAGTATCTTGTTGTTTATCATGATTATCATCATGATCATCATCAAACTCTTCTTCATCAGATCCAAGTTTACTAAGCAATGTCCAACTCTCTCCATGTGATCGTTGTAGAGTGTGGTTTTCATTAATTTCAATGTCTTCTTCGTTAAGGAACTCAACAGTCTCACTGCTAGGGCTTTCAAATCCATTTGAGTATCTGAAAACGTCTTCATTTCGCACGGTTCGATGTTCAGTAGTACTACCATTCGTGTTATTTTCATAGCTATATACAATATGATAATTCGGTGTATAAGGTACATATGCCGCATAGCCATAATTGTTCACCTTAAACTGATCAAGAATTATGCCATGCAGAGCTTGCTTTAATTAAAACAATCTTAATTCATGTATAGAGTAAAATTACTGATCTGAATTCACTGGCTGAAGTGTTGCATGCGCCACCATCCTGCATGTATGTATGTATACCTGTAATGAGCCATGTGTCGTGATTGAGAATCCGTTTCCTCTTCAACTTTTGTTTTGGCAAAATTGACCTGGAATGCTGATACTAGCGTCTTCTTGAAATTCACTATATCTGTTTCTTCTCCAGGTGGGTAAAACACAGACAGTATTTTACCTAGTTCGTTACGAACAAAGCAAAAGTCTCGACTCATTACTGATGAGTGTAGTTTTGCTCTGTCCTTTTCTTTTCTATAGAATTGATGTGCAGCATGTTTTATTTGAGCTTACCGTAAACGTAGAAATTTCGACCAGTAGAAAATTTCGTCCTTTTCGACCTTCCTTGAAAAGGTCGAAAATAAAATTAGTCTTTAACTGTATACAAACACTATCTTCTCCAGCGTGCGTGTTGTATCGTAGCCATGCCCATCGGTCGAAAATTAACTTTTCACTACTCATGGACTAAAAGTCGAAATTTTTACTGGTCGAAAATTTCTACGTTTACGGTATTACATGTAATCATACCTCGTTTCATTTATAGTCGTACCATTGGCCATTTGTTCTACTTCCTGACCAAATATTGAAACAGTTGCGTCTTCAACATCAATACAGTAATAGTGGACCAGTTGATTGCTGAACTTCCCCTCTTTATTCATGATAAAAAAATAGTATAATATTGAGTCAGTATAGGATATATTATATACTTACTTGATTTACAGCGCAATGTAACTTGTGCAGCAATTTTCATTTCTTCCTTGATCTCTCCACCGTTCAACATCTCACCAGAGACAGTGTATTTATATACACAATTAGTTCTTTCCTAATTATACCGTGGCATCAGTATAAATAAAATGATTTGACAAAGAGACTAGTAACATAATTATATACTTCGCATTCATTTTCTTCCATATAATCAGCTATTGTCAGCTTCAGCAGCACAACTAACAGCAATATTAATGGTGTCATTATGCAAACGACAGCAACACAATTATAATAATTATACTGATTGTACACTAAATTTGCTGAGGCTCTATAGCCTTTGAAAATTGGCAGCCTTATATACCGGTTTATAATGCTGTCTCCTTTAAAAATGTATTTTTGCATAGTTCACCATAGTTCGCCTCTTATAGTGTTTCATGTTACTAGTGAGATAATTTGTTAATTTCAGAAAAATAATTTTATTGTAAAAAAAAACAACACTTTACTCACACATGAATACAATTTAATACATAATTAATTCTTATCAAGGTATCAATTTACAAACTGTGACTGACTGGCCTAGAAACACTAGGAATGATTTTTTACCTAGTAGTTATCTGTGTTATTGTAATGTGTATATGTGGTTGATACTGAGTAGCCCCACCCCTTTGCACAAAAAAAAGTGAATACTAAAATAGCAACAACAAAAGGAAATCAGAAAATCTTTCTAGCATGCATTATTTTGTCAACACCGGCCATAGATAGGAGGGAAGTGAAGGAGGAGGCTGAGAGGCAAGGTACGTACCCAGCAGCAACAACAATAGCATAATTACGAGGAACATATAAATCCCGCCGTGAAAATGACTTGATGAATATGTACAAAAGCTATAATTTGCATGCATGAGTACCCACTTTCAATGCATGATGCTGGAATTAAAATTTGAATTCATGAAGGGACAAAATTAAATAAACTTCACTATAATAATTATAAATAATAATATTATTATTATTGGTGCATGCATGGTGTGGCTGGCAGCGCCTATAGTTGGAAAGCGAGTTGTAGGCAGGCTTAAGGTATACGATGGTAAATAGGGTCTAGACAGGAACTAGTGTACATTAAAGAGAATGTATATCTAAGCCAACCATCCAGATTACATGTGCATGTAACCTGACTAAGCTTATATAACTACCTTTGATAAAATTGCTAAATACAATAATAATATGGCATGGAAATGATGCCATGCATCCCCCTTTCCCACCCACTGCTCACTGATTTACAGTATATGTGAATATTTTAAAACAGTGCCATAGAATTAAAAATGAAAAAAATCTTTTTTAAATTATATCAAAAAAAAAAATTGAACACATGTGTGGTAAACAAAGAAATAAAGGAAATTTAGAGAATAGATCTTCCAGCATTATTCTGTCAAAGCCATCGGGAGGAGGGAAAGTGAAGTTTGTAAACTGTACATCGAGTATAGCCCCATCATCAACTACACAAATAACCAAATACACACTCAACTCAAAACCAAAACACAATTGAAAAGTAATATGAAACATACCATACACATTATAGTGTCTATTGTATTGTAAACAGCCATGTACACATTGGGAGAAGAGAAATCAAAACTTCATATCAACCAAACATATCAAAGGAAACCCCATTAAAACCCCATTAAAAAAGAAAACATCTCTTCAAGTACTGAGATAAAAGGTTATTTCCTAACAGAGTTAAGCAACTATACCTAGTGTACACAACAGTGCATGCTTCCCTAAAGGCTGATTCACACTATAAAACTTAACATAAACATAAAGAAAGCGAATACACAAGATGAATACAAAGCATTAATGTGACGTAAAAGAGTTTAAATTTTTCTCAAGTTATTATGCACATTACATTAATGATTTATACTTTCCTCCATTTATAGTGTGAATCAACCATTAGAATGACAGCTAAACAGAATGGGGAGGAACAGCTTTGATAAATAAAAGTGGGTGTGATTAGGAGCAAAACAAAAGCAACTCTAACAGGGATCGCCACCTTTAAAAAAATTAATGATGCTGGGAGAAGCACTGCTTGTACATGTATACACACATACACTATAATTATAGAGCCTTAGCTCTTACCATAGAATACGGGATATACTGGAATGTTAATTACCGTATAGCGGTTTAATTTGACGGATTTTTAATTTGGCGATTGGTGGTTTGTAATGTAAATTGCCAATATTATTTCCGTAAAATTGCTGAGATACGGATGTGTACGTACGCGCACGTGTCACAAATCGCCAATAATAAAGACGTCAATAGTGGGGTTTTTTTATGTAATTCGCCAAATATTTTGCCCGCCAAATAATTATAACCGCTATACGGTATAAGGCAACATGTGTATACTTGATCACGTGCCTGCTGAAATAATTAACATTCCGGCAGAACCGTTTTGGAATACGTGTGTCCCCAGACCATTTTCTGCAAGTAAAAGTGGGCGGTTACACCAGACCTCTCTCATGCATCAGTTGCACATAATTAATGATAGCAGGCAATTGTCATATTGAACAGGATAATTGCTTGTATTCATAGTATACTGGTCACATCATTAGCCATTATATATCCAGACACTCAAGATAAATTCATATACAAAAAAATTCTGACACATTTAGCATACTTGCATATATAATACAATGGGCGTGGTTACCTATTAACTTAATAACTATTAATTAACCCACCACTATGCCCCGATCTTGTACCAGATATTTTTAACTCCATTAATAGCTTGCACATTGTGTAGTGTGCTTCCATTGGATGTGAGTATACCTAGCTGTTAGTATCTTTACCAAGAGGAATTGTGTCCACTTAAACACTGGGCATGGCCAAACCCAGCCCCCATACACCTAATAAAAACAAACCAATGTTATTACATATACACACATGCAGGCTCATACATACACATAGTTACATACATATTGAACTACAATTAATTAAGCGTGGGCTGAATTATCTGGACAATAACTTAAAACTCTATTATTTTATGTATTGGCAGTGGATTTGAGGGAGGGTATGTACATAAGGAGGATACACATACATGCATAAGGAGGGTAAGCACATGAGGAGTGTATGTACAGAAAGAGGGTACACATATAAAGAGGGTTCACATATAAGGAGGATATGTACATAAGGTACATAAGGAGGATATGTACATAAGGAGGGTATGTACATAAGGAGGATATGTACATAAGGAGGATACGTACATAAGGAGGGTATGTACATAAGGAGGATATGTACATAAAGAGGGTATGTACAAAGGAGGATATGTACATAAGGAGGATATGTACATAAGGAGGATATGTACTTAAGGAGGGTATGTACATAAGGAGGATATGTACATAAGGAGGATATGTACATAAGGATGGTATGTACATAAGGAGGGTACATACATAAGGAGGGTATGTACACAAGGAGAGTAAACAAAAAAGGAGGGTATGACTGCAACGCTTAAAAGGGCATTATAAACCTTATGTCCATACACAACAAGGAAATTATATACATGTACAGCGGTGGAACCTTTCCCTCTGTATACAGGAAATATCTGCACTACAAACAACCACATTTGGTCCTACAGATAATCATTACTTAGAAAATAACCTCTGTACCAAGGAAACCTTTGCAATACATATGGTCCACTGAATTTTACTATAGAGAGGATATGTACATAAGGAGGATACGTACATAAGGAATCTACACCCACTCAATTTTTACAATCATAATTTAACACAACCAGATTAGTATTCTTATATGGGCGGGTAGATTTCCTGGCAATTTGACCGAGTTGTGGCAGTGTTCCACTACTGCTACAGGGTAATTGTGGAGTAAAGGTTTGGGAAGGCAGCTGATTCACATAATGACAAATACAACCACTGAAAAAGTACACTAGACCACAAGCAACATTCTTAACAATTAGATCATTACAAATTATTGTGCTACACTGGACACAAATGAGACATGAACAATAGCCAAATACACACACATAATAAGGCTCTAACACATTACTATGTACTACTACACTACCTGTAGTGGGAGTGCTATCTAAGGCAGCTAGCTACCCTACAGAGGTTATGTGGCATGATGAGGTCGTAAAAGTCGGACCAGCATCGTTTTGTATACAAATACTCTAGGGAAATATTACGTTTTAGTTATTA
>JAYJLX010045085.1:0-13112 GCA_036873525.1 Chalinula nematifera | reverse complement strand
TATGATTGGAATTTTAATTAAAACTCTATTATAAACTTTACAGATTAACTATAATAACTTGTCATGTGACCACATACGCATCATATTTTGAAAATTAACGTCATACTCCTATCTGCATTAGCAGCTTGTAATTGAGTTGCACGGTACAATAAACATCAAAGGGATTTTGAGATAAAATGTACAAGGTAGTTATAGCGCCTGTCTCAGCTTGACCCAGGACTTAATATACCTGTGTAATGCATCATATAATAGTTGAACAAAATTACGACTCAGTCCACCTATAATACATTACTGATAAGTTAAGTTAACACAATGAATAATTAACACGTGATTAAGGGGTTAACGTTGATAACATGAGTTGTTTCAATCAAAAGTAACGATAAATGAAAACCACTTGGTAAATAGTTTGTCATGGATTAATATTTGTGAGAGCCCACATCTATACATGTGTACCAGTATACTATGGATTAGGATCAGCACGGCTAGAACTGCTGCTGGGGTCAGCGTTGATATCATCACGGGACTGTATACCCTCATAGTGCCGTGGTCATTTGAAGAATCTCCACTAGGCTCCTGGGGAGAGGAGGCTTGGTATTTGCATCTATCTGTTGCCGGCAAAAAGGGCGTGTAGAGTTAGATAAGAAGTACCCCATGTTCGTTCTGCTCGATCTGTCATGTTTATGTACAAGAAGATAACCCTGGCTTTGTTAAGGAAGACTGTCAAATCGGTGGCCAGTTTAACTTCTCTGGGAACTATTGCGATGCAAGATCCACAGGATAAGCAAGTAAGATGGAAAGCTGGCTTAACTGTATTGCTGCAAATGAAGCATTTGAAGAGCTCCCTGCTTTTAATACAAGCTGTACATACAGGGGGAGATGATGTGCCTTGCTGATGAATCGTAGTTTCTAAGACGTGTACTCTTTCTTCTAAATTTTTACAGTGATTCTTTTCCATTCGGAGCATCTTCCCTTTTTCCTTTAGGCAGAGCCTTGGGACTAGTACCAAAGACATCACCATCTTCTTCATCACTACTGATAAGATAAGGCACTGGTGAATACCTATGCAGGCCACTCCGCAGACTGGAACTACTCGCCGGCTTTCTTCCTCCTTTAGGATGGCTCGAAATCATCATCACTGGTTAGATTATCAAGCTCCTCCGACCTGCCACGATATTGACGGTAATCATCTGCAGACACAGCCTTTATTTTTTTATGTGTTTTCCAATATTTTATTCCTACAGAAAACGAGAGGTGCTGGGATGCAACCCAATGGCCATGACATATACTTATCAGTAACATATACTTATCGGTGGTAATGGTATGAAAGCTGCATGAACAGCTGGATATATACCATGCATAAACTTAAAAGTACTTTTTATATTGCAGCAATATCATAAAAAATTTCAAATTCACATGCTTGTAAACAGTTAGTAAACATGAAGTGAGTGTATCAAGTAAGCATACAATTTAAGACTTGATTTAATTCAGCCTGCATGGGGGAGGCAGGCCAAGAACAGCAAAGGGTGAGACTGAAAGGTGACCCCACATCTTCCCAAGGGGTGTGGCAGGTAAACCTCCTCGTAAGTGAAAACCATCAGAGGCAGTTGCAACACGTATTAGTATGCCCATTGAGATCACAGCACCAATTTGTTCATCAGCTTCATCAAAGTCAAATCAAGGATCATCCGGCTTGTTACATCTGATCCCCATCAATCAACCACTACTGACACTGAGGCACTGATATCACCGAAAGCAGCGACAGCGCTACCTCAACATTCACCAGTTTGATTCTCTCCATCTTGTGCCTCACAATACAATTTTGTCCTTATGCACCTATCAGTTGTATGCCCCACCTACCCCCCTACGGGACAACTCGGGGAAGACTGGGGCTTTGACTTTTGTGGGTAAATGATATCCCCACCCCTCGGGACAAAACAGGAAGTCAATTCCCCAGTTAGCCCCGGGTCAGGATGCATGGGGATTTGAAATAGCTCGAAAAATACTTATATTGGTTGTTTGCTTACCACGATAGATTCCAGTCCGTTGTTCTGATGTTCCTTCTATACATTCAGTCTATTCTTCTTACCTAGTGAACTGACTGTTAAATAACTCGCCTATCCAATTCTCAGACATATCTTTGCAATGTGTATAATTATCGTGTTATCATCAATTTTGGCATGTTTATCAAATGTATTAATCAGCAAACAAATAATTTTTTTATTTATTTAAGGAATATACCGATATATAATTTAAAAAAAACATCATTAGGTACAACATGATTTACAAAAGTAACGCTCATTATCTGAAGGTGGTAAAATCAAACCTTCACATTTACAACAAAACCATTTATTACAAAGGTCACAAGCAATCCAAAATTCATCTTCAAGCAATTCATCAGGGTACTCAGTCCCACACGAACCACAGAAATTATCATCGCTCTCTTTCTTTTGAATCTCACTTTCCATGTTCTGACAACCATTCTCGCTTTCTGTGCCACTGTTCTGATGACCAGCATTCTCATTTTCTACATTCTTTAACTGTACTTGACGACCACTTTCACCATTTACCTGACGACCATCCTCACCATTCACCTGACGACCATTCTCACCATTCACCTGACGATCATTCTCACCATTCACCTGACGACCATTCTCACCATTCACCTGACGACCATTCTCATCATTTACCTGATGACCATTCTCACCATTCAGCTGACGACCATTCTCACCATTCACCTGACGACCATTCTCATCATTTACCTGATGACCATTCTCACTGTTCACCTGACGGCCATTCTCACCGTTTACCTGACGACTATTCTCACTGTTCACCTGACGACCATTCTCACTGTTCATCTGACGGCCATTCTCACTTTCTGTGTTCTTTGAGTGACAACTATCTTCATCTGGTCTTTGTGTACTAACTCGCTTGTTCTTACGTGTGGTAGCTGCCTTAACTGCCCCTCTTTTACGGCTTTGAATTACAGAAAGCAAATGCTGTATCCAAATCCTTGTGTCATCAACAGATAGAAGGACAGTTTTTCCTGCATTCATTAAAAATTCCTCAGCTAATGGGTCAGCACAATTTGAAATCATATTTTTCAGAATAGCAGAAGGCAGGCTACTGTAAAATCCATTGACCTTGTTGTTTTGAATTGGAATCATACAGCTTTCATAATGGCCACAGCAAAACCCACTACAAAACTGACAAGAGTTACCACCCCAAGGTCTGGATTGATCAGCAACTGGTAACGGAATTACAGATAACGATGGTCCATTAGCGTACCAATGAGAAGTTGACAAGGGCTGACATGTATTACCACTATCATGTGATGATTGGCAAACAGGATGATCACATTCCGGTTGGTAACAGCATTTTAAGAAGAAGACATATGATGGAGGTAAACCCTTTACCATGTGCCACCCACGAATTGCCCATATCTTATTGAATTTGGCATATAAATCAGGATCTGCTTTTTGAAGCTCAGCTTTCTGCTTCTTGGAGCCCTTTATAAAGATATTCAGCTTGCCGGTCAATGAATGATACTCATTAGATGTCGAACCTTCGTACAATTTGATGCAAGTGTCTCCCATTGGGCACCTGTCTACCCTGTCAATGTACGCATCAATGGCCAACTGCAGATTCACTTTTAACTTCTGTTCATCAATATTTCCTGTGTCTGGATCAATACAGGAACCGTTTAAAGTGGATGGTATGAATGTGTTTGAGTGTCCTAAGGCCAAGCAGCCATTTTGTAATTCGACTCTATTTAAGTAAGAGGATCCACTACTGCGAGAGGTCACTATTGTTGCCACTTTTTTTTTCCGATAGTGCCATTCAGTCCACCAATACTGTACCAACTCATGACTAGGGCCTTCGTCAGATGCCCCATCTACCCTAATGCAATCTATCTCTTTGCTGGAACCAGTTAAGGGATTCAAAAAAATTGGCTGAAGCTCTTCAATCTCAGACAGCATAATTAGATCTGAGAAGTGCTGCGTGGGATTATTGGAATAGCTTTAACCACACCAACACAGGCTTCTGCAGTGGAGTCTGTAGCAGTAAAATTATATGAGGTAGTCTGCAACACTGATGCATGCTTATTTACATAATCTGTTCTTGTGGTTAGCATACTGTGGCCATGTACTGTTGGATTTGCCTGTTGGCTGCAAGTAGTCAACGTGTCTAAACGAAAGCCTGAGGCATCATCTCTATTTATGAGCAGCATGTTCCTCCCATCAACATAATGAAGAGTGTTCAGACCTTTATAAAATGAGGCGCTCCAGTGAGTATCAGGGTTATATTTTAAGTTGAATCCCTTTCGAGCTCTACGAGATGTTACTTTTGCTAATCCTCTGTATCTTTTACTCGATCGTCTTCGTTTATTACGGCACACACAAAGCTCTATAATACTTCCAAATGATATTTTTCTTTCATACACTTTCTCTAGATGTTCCTGAATTCGTTTGTATGTTACTTTATTTTTCAGCTTACAATTGCCATCGAAAGTGAGTACCCCGGTTCTCCTCCACGCATCTGCTCCAACTTGATGGTCTTCAACGAAGGCTTCAATTGTCTTCCCAATATTTGGACAGTCTTGCAATATTCTACTGGTTCGCTTAGACACTCGACGGCGTAAGACACGCAACTCTGTCACAGCTTTTACACGATTTCGAAAAGCTCTCCTTTTAATAGCTTCTCGCTTCTTCTCAATTAGAGATTTTGCTACATGATCGTCTAGATGCTTAACCTGAGTGTATGTAGTCGGATCATCAGAATCAGAATCTGAAACAACTTCACCGTTAACCAAACGAGCAACTCGTTCATCTTCATACGATTTACTAGCTGTTGCACAAAATGCTCTATGTGATTGTATAACAAGTTCTAATTCACTCGGAGAAAACCCAAGGATTGGAAGTTGTTGGAAGAAATCAGCACATTTTTGGTCAACTAATTGTGTAGCGTTTGCTTGAGAAAAATGATCAGTAACGAGATCAATAAAAGTATACCAATTGTAATTACTCTCGCGTAAAAAATCTGCAAGCAAATTAGAGTCAACTGGTAAACTTGAACTGGCTGTTTCATCATCATCACTGTCAAACAATTCCGAACAAGAGTTGCTAGAATCAGATTCTCCTTCACTGCAGCCTCTACTGCCATATGTTTGTAGTACAGCTTCATCCTGAGCATGGGCATTATCTTCTACAGCCTCATAAATTTCTTGGACTTCTTCAATACACCTCTGAACTTGTTCAGATCGTATTTTCATGTTTTCAAAGCCAAACACACGACGTGCCTGAGTAACTGATACGCCGGATGCTTTAAAAACAGCATACTTTAGCAACTCCCTTTCTCTTTCTGATTGTGTTAAGGTCATTAAACGGCTCAATTCCATCTTGCTGATTGTAGCATGGCTACTGGAATCATTATTCCTACTTAATACCTTGGCAAGCACTTCATAGTCCACACCATCAATTTTAGCCATTACATACAGTTTTCCTGAACTTCTTTCATCTTGAGCAAGAATTGCTACCATTGGCATTTGTAGCAATCGTCGTTTAGCATGGGTTGAGCTGTATGTAGCCAAAGGAAAGGTAGCTTTGAAGAGGTCACTTAAGCAAATCAGACCCTCTTTGAGAACCATTTGAGCTGCCTTTAGCATAGGAGGACAGCTTTGGCAACATTTGCGAGTGTGAACGGTACTACAATAATGACTTCTTGCTGCAAAATATTCAGCCAGAGATATGCCGCAAATTCGACTTGTGAATACATTACCTGATGGCGAAACATGATAATCACTCAAGCTTGAGGAATACCATGATATTAAAACATTAACTAGTTCATTGATAGGCCTCCCTGTGACCAACTCCAACTCACAGGGAGGCTGTTCTAAAAATGCGGCGGAGTGGATTGACAGCAGAGAGTTGAGGGAGGTGTGGAGTCTAATAAAGAGTTCGGCTGTTCACGTAACAGTACATGTTCATCATTACCATCACAGCTTACGGGCATAAAACCTGCAGAATCATTGACGTCATCACGGATCAATAAATCTTCATCATCATCATCACTGCTAGAGCTGGATGATGACACAATCACTGTGGACCTTGTTTCAACAAAACTGCTTATGTTCATTGAGTCCATACAATGAATGTTATCTGGCTGTGGTGTCATGGAATCAGGACTTTCTGGATATGCATCGCTACTCGGAGTGAATGGTGAAACTGGACTGGTTATGCTCCTATTCTTTGAATTGCTGGATGAGCTCGTTCCGTCAACATCATTTGACATCTGCTCTAGTTTCTTCTTATAATACCATTTTGACTGTGACACAGACTTCGTCAAGGTCTTCTTTTCTGCTAATAATTGTCGACGTTGCTGTTTTATAGCTGCAATTTCTTCCAATAGATCGTCACATTTTTTGTACTCCTTCATATTTTCGTAACCAGCAATCCTTTTTTCTTTAAATCTAATGCGATCATCCATATTCTTTAAATCATCTCCAAGGGCTTCTAATCTCTCACTTCGTATGCTTTTAGACAGTTTCCTTCGCTTTGTCCCTCGTTCTGTACTGTCACTTGATTCGGATACTTCAATGGACTGTTTCTTTGATCGAGATTTCCCTTTGACAAATTGAAAACGTTCTGCAAGTATCTTTTCTCGAGCTTTTTCTATCAATGCAGATCTTTGTTGAGGGAGTGCTGGATTTTGAAGGCATATGTCTTGTGCCGCTTTGTTCATTGTTTTATGATAATTGGATAGCTTTCTCGCCTTTTCTTTTCTGTATATTATAGCCATATTCCGTATTTTTTCCTTTTCGGATTCCGGAATATTAAGTACTGCTGACTGCTCTGCTGTAGGCAATAAACCCTCGGAATTCTAACAAGAAAAAGACAAAATAGCAGTAATTAGCATGCAATTAGTAAACTGGTATAATTAATGACTCATCATTCAGTGACATACTGTACTTACCATGGATGTAGTGCAGCCCAGCTTCATTACACCTGAACTGCTTGACAGAACTAACTGCTGGCAGTGTCCACTTGATGACTTTTCATTTCTGATGGATTGACTACTGACAGATTGACTATTAGATTGAGTCAGATTTCCTGTGCATGTGTTGGTTGGGACTGATTGATCGGTATTCTGTCCGGTTACCTACAATAGTGAAACCTACTATATAAACTCAGACTGACAAACTTGAATCAATTGACCAACCATGCCTGCGCAGTGAGTAGCAGTCGTCTTGTTATCAATTATGAGTTTAACTTGATCTCGATTTTTTACATCTTGACCAGGGAGTAGATCCACAAATACACCACCCCAAGCATCATCCTTTACCTATAGCATAGCCAATGATAATAAGTTGGCCTGGCTTGAGAAAACCTGGCCACCTCTGTCACAAAAAAAACTTAGATTTCCATTTTAATATTAAAAACATTTCAGTAGGCGTGGTCATCAAGAAAATATTTAGCTCTAGCTCATTTTAAAAAACACTTCCCACTCTATATATATATATATTATATAGAGTATTAAAATACCCTTGAGAACATTTTTTTTTGCGACAAAGAATGGGTGGCATAGGCTGATTCACTGACGAGTCAGTAGCCCCGGCGGCGGCACATGATGCCACGCGGGCGGGACTAACCTGGATTACTAGGTTATCATCTTCCTTCAAAATGTCTTGGGGTTTTTATGGCAACTAATAAATTCTCTCTGCCTGCAGTGAATTTCACAGGTCTGACTCTCTCTGATAAAAAGAGTCTTTTCTGAATCCTCCATTGCCATGACAGTCCCCAGGTGGCAGGTGTATATCTCACAACATCTATGGTATACGAACGTTTACGTGAAAATACGGGTTTGACCATAAAATAGCCATAGTCAATTTGGGTCTAAATTCCCACCCTCAGGTCTGGAACGTTAATCAAATCAGTGAGAATCCCCAGGTTTGCTCCGTAGGGGGGTAGGTGGGGCAAAAAATTGATAGGTGCATTATTACGGAACTAACCAACAGCCTCCAAGTACCAATAATCCGATTTGGCCAACACCCTTTCCAACTCCCGCGACTCCTATAGCTCCGCAATACCGTATGGCTGCACAATCAAAGCCATTTATACTGAGCTTTATAACAGGCTCATGCTTTGGGTGCAGAAATAAATACACAAAGTCATCATTGCCACCTGCAGCATTAAAGCACCAGCAACTATAGTTCCAGTATGGGTAATCCTCACAGCCGTTTTTCTAACGTTTACTACCACTGCAATCCTGAATGTGTATGCATACGTCCCTACTTTGTCCCCAGCCACCTGCAAGTACCTGATGAAATACTAGCTAAATTAACAGCTTCCCATAAGGAATATTTGGCTACTTTTTTTTTGCTTAAATCTATCATAACAGAGTTCACCTTTATTGGTTGACCCAAACTTTGAACAAAATAGATTATAAAGTTCCATTAATCTCTTTTTTTCAAACTTAATAATTAATAACTCGTTAAAAATAAAAAAAAAATTAGTAATACTATAGATCTATATAATTATAATTTTTTGACCATAGCAGTCCAGTCCAGTGATCCAGTCCAGTGGTCCAATCCACTAATTGCATATACCCAGTTACCAGTGAAGGATCTGTCTGAGTTTAGCGATTTCCTACAGGACCAGGTGGTGCTATTTCACAGTTCTGCTTGTGTAATGGTAATCGATGGCCAGAGCAAACACCTCATTTTGGAGGGTCTAGCATGAAGTATCACCTCAAGAGGAGATGTGAGACTCACTTTTGAAGAGTTAACCACCCTCCTGACTCAGGTGGAAGCCAGTCTTAATTGCCGTCCCCTTACTCCATTGTCCGCTGGTGAAGAGGGAATTGATACTTCCTGATTGGAAGCCCATTGGAGCTCTTCCTGACTCTATGGAATCCTATCTCCCTATTACGAAGGTGGCATTTGGTTCAGAATTTGTATCGTCAGTTCTGGGAACGCTGGTCAGATGAATATCGTACTTCCATTCGTAAATCAACTAAGTGGCAATATCCAAGACGTAATATTCAAGTCAGGTGTTAATCAAGGAGGACGGACTCGTTCCAGTGAGGTGGCCAATGGCTAGAGTTACCGCAACTTGTGAAGGAAAGGACAAACGTGTTCGTGTTCCCACAGTGCTAATGGATCACCAAACTGGTATTGCTGCTACCGAGGATGACGCCTTATCTAGTCATGACGTAAACCCACCTGACTCACGAAGTTGCGGCTATTCTGATGAGATGCTCTTGTCTTGGGTGGCGGGATGTCTAGCTTACTAATATGCAATGACATAACACATATTGGTGGCAATTCTATTTTTATCATATTTTAATGTTCTATTTGCTCACTATATAAGTAATGCTGTTTTTGTTTCATTTGCTCTCCCTCTCACCTTTTTTGCTACTTACAAAGAGAATATTTGGTTCAAACTCAGTTGGGAATAGTCTTACTCATCTAAACAATAATAAAATGTAAACGTCAATGATTATACACAGTGGGTTACTCAGCAGTAAAATACACAAATGTTCGGCAATGATTATACACAGTGGGTTATTCAATAGTAAAATACACAAACTGTTCGACAATGTTCGACAATGATTATACACAGTGGCATACACAAATTTATGCATACAAACACAGTACCTGGGACAGCTCTGTTAATTATCTTATCAGTAAAATCTTTTTGATTTTGCAAGCTGCAACTGCGCCCACATTTTTTACACATGCACAAATTAACAATGTATTAGCATAGAGAAAAAATGGCCGTTCATGTTCTTTTGAGTCTCCTGACTTCAAAAAAAAAGGCAAGCTTTTTTCTGGTCGGTATTTAACATGACAAATGGACTTCATATGGATATTTCTAACATCTATCAGTTGTGGCGAAGGTAATACCACAGGAATAAGAATTAATACCTTAAAATGTATATTTTATCAATTTTCAAGTGCTCAAAAGTAACTATTTTTTAATATCTCCATAACTATTAATCCAAAGCTTTGCCACAACTGATAGGATAGATAGGGTCAATAACACCTTGCAAGTAGAATTTTAGCTTCATTAAAGTAGCTTTCCTAATCGCTCGAAGTTGATTTATCTTTGTTCGAAGATTGTCCCGATTTGCAAAACTGAAGTGCAGTTTTTAAGCATAGCTGGTTTAAATAAGCTTCGTTCTTTACTACTATTATTGTATCTTATGTGTTCTATCAATGTATACTGACAGTTCAAAGTTGGCTTAATTTCGCATTTTGAGGGTTATTCAATATAGACAAATTTTCGACAATGATTATACACAGTGAGTTATCCAAGTATAGTCACTATAACAAAGCACAATTGTAGGTAATTTGGTAGGTAATGATTATACACAGGGGTTATTCACTACTTGTATATAGTCAACAGTTATCCAGCATTAAAAATGTTGGGCAGAAAGTTGTTACAGCATAAGACGTACGACTTCACCTAGATGACTCATTTCAATGACAAAGACTACATGATGAAATACAATCGTCAATGATTATACACAATAGGTTATTCAGCATACACAAATGTAGGCAAAAACACAGTGGGTGTAGTTAAATACACATATCGAGTGGGTTATTCAGTATACACAAATCCAGGCAATGATTGTACACAGTGGGTTATTCAGTAGTTAAATACATCGGCAAGCATTATAATTATGCGGCACTGATTATGTACAGTGGGTTATTCAGTAATTAAATACACCAATGTTCGAGAATGAGTATATACACAGTGGGTTATTCAATAGACAAAGGTTCGGCAATAAATACACAGTGGGCTATCCAAATCAGTAGGTAATGATTATACACAGGGGATTATTCACTAGTTATATGATAGTAAACTTATAGTGAAGCATAAAAAATGTTCGGGAACAGAATGAAGTTACATTACAGTGTAAAGACTAATATAAAACACAAGAGGACTTCACTGAGACGACTCACTTTAATGAGGAACACAAAATACAAACATCAATACACAGTGGGTTATTGAGTAGTGAAATCCACAAATGTTCGGTAATGACTCAGTAGTTAAATACACAATGTTCGGCAATCATTCTACACAATGGGTTATCTACTATAATAAAGGACAACTGTAGGTAACAGTAAACACAGGCAAAGTTATACAAACTCAAGCATAAAAAATGTTCCATGAATATTCGTTAGACTACTATTGTCACAAAAAGTATGACTCACCAAAAGGGGACACTTCAATGAGGAAGACTATATTTGACCAAGCATGACAAAACCAGACCTGTGTCACAAAAATTGATTTTGAGTTATAATTAAAAACGTAGGGCGTGGTCGCAAGATTCAATGGCGGAATTTCAATCGACGGGTTGCCTTTAATGGCCTCAAAAACTCTTCTCTTGCTGACAAAACTTAGTCTGCCAGCTCAAAAAGAGATAAGACATTTTCAGAATCGGGCGCTGTACATTCGTGAAGTTGGAAGTCGATAAAGACGGACAATCGTCAAAAAAATGTGAGCGGTTTTCGTTTTTTCAACCGTATCCCACTCTGTGGTGCTACAACATAATCTTTTGTATTGTAGCTCATTTTAAAGAGCTCTATCCAGTGGTATAAATAACTCAGAAAATTATTTTTGTGACACAGGTCTGGTTTTCTCATGCCCGGTCACATATAATCAGAAAGAAACATCCTGTGTATAAACACAGTAGGTTATTCAGCAATGATGGGTTATTCAATAGTTAAATACACAAATGTTCGACAATAATCATACACAGTGGGCTATCCACAGATAGTTACAGCCCACCTATAGGTAACTCAATAGGTAATGATTATTCACTAGATGTATAATAGTCAATGATTATACAAAGTAACGCATCAAAAATGTTGGGCAGCAGAATGAATACTCCCAAGTTACAATGAAGTGTACGACTAATATTGTCACGAAAAACACGACTCACCGAGAGGGCGCTTCACCGAAACAACTCACTTCAATGATGAACACAATACAATACAAATGTGAATGATTATTACCCAGTGGGTTATTAAATACAGAAATCTAGGATATGCAGTGGGTTATTCAGTATAGACAAATCTAGGCAATTATTATAACACAGTGGTTAGTCAGTAGTTAAATACACAAATGTTCAACAATGATTTACAAACTCAGTATACACAAATATTCGGCAATCATTATGCACAGTGGGTTATACACAGATAGTCACTTAATAAAGCACAAGATAATGATTATACACGGGGTTATTCACTAGTTGTATACAGTCAATGATTATACAAAGTAACTTATAGTCAAGCATGAAAAAAGTCAGAATAAATATTGGCAACTTACGTTACAGTCATGAAAAACAGCTCAGCGAGAGGGGACATCATTGAGGCGACTCACTTCAATCTATGTAATAAAATACAAACGCCACTGATTACACATAATGGTACTTTAACCCTTTAACGACCATAGACGTCTAAAGACGTCAGAAACTCTGCCCACAACACTTGCGTCCATAACGAAGTAGAAAAAGCACACAAGAGCCTGACTTTTTGCATTTAAAGAAGTGACCACTTATGGGGCGTGCACACAACCGAGCAGTCAGGGGGGGGGGGGTCTGGCCCCCCTTAGACGGGGTTCAAAGGGACGCAGCCCCTCACCACTTTTTGGGTTTGAAAGGTGGCCTGAGAGTACCTACAGGAGCCATGGGTACAATTATGAGTGGTTAGGTGGACCATCGGGTGTGGCTAGTATGGGGGCGGGGCTGAAGCTGGTGAATTGGTGGTTACGCCAAGCATCTGGTCACCCCGTTTCCATGACAACAGCAATAGTGCACCACTCGAGTTTGGTTGCTCACCGTACGGACGTTACAATAATGCTGAGTCAGCAAGACTTTACAGGCAAAGAGTTAATTCAGTTGCTAAAGTTTGGCAATGATTATACACAATGTTCGGCAATGATTATACACATTGGCACTATAATAAAATCTGTAGGTAATGAGTATACTCAGGGGGTTACTCAATCCCTATGACCCTACCCATCCCTATGACCCTACCCCATGACTAGTACTAATAAACCTAGTATATATCAATGGATGAATACCATTTAAAATTTCCAAAACCATTG
>JAYJLX010045074.1:0-13114 GCA_036873525.1 Chalinula nematifera | reverse complement strand
TCGGCGGCACATATATGTGCGTACACCACCGTATCATGTGACTTTCTCCAATGAATATCATTAATTTGCCGTGGTGATTGGTCAATAAGGTGTACTGACTTTTAATAAAGGAAGTGTCTACGGTGCCGGTAAAAGTCTATACTTCGTAATATAGTTTAGGTTAGGGGTGGGGTTAGAGTTAGTATAAGCTATACACAACCAAAGTATAGACTACCGGCTTTTTAGCAGTTTCAAAAAGGAAGCCGGTACCAGCACTGTAGACACAGCCTTTAATAAATTACCATTAAAAATGAGGTGAAAAAAATCAACAATCCTAATGAGCAATTGCTACAGGCAATACAATATAAGCGCTTTTTAGGTAAGACTGTACAAGTAATCTATCCTCGTACCAAAGTGATATTCATTCACCGTCAGTATATACCGTAGATACGCATATTATCAACGGACACTTGCTAACGTGCGACAATGCAAAATTTATGTAATCGATCTAATTATAATTTACACAATATATAAACCTATTATACATACCTTGGTAACGTTATTTTCAGGAAACTTAATCAGAGTCATCCGAAAAAAAAAAAAAAAAGAGAGAGAAAAAAAACCCGGCATACCATGAAGGCAAAGCCGATACGGCGATTCCGATTACAACAATACGCGAAATTTTAACCTCAACTATAGATCTATTAATATAAAACTAATTGATCACGTGACCTTAAATTACTTTATTCTTTTTGAATTTCGAAAATTTGAACTTTTAAAAAGTCGCGGGAATTTTGATTCTTCGTTGTTCTTTATAAAGAAGTACTTTCTCATACATTTTACTTATATACATCTGTGCGCAAAGCCAAAAGTAAGTGGAGAAATGCGTTTATTTGTCTTACTTTTAATTGCTTCTTTATATAGAGTCAATAGAAAATGAAATGTGTTGTGACTTGTAATGTTTACAAATTCTGATGTGGAAAACATTGTGAAGGTAATATTATATATATAACTACAAATACATAAGGCTGCTAATAAAGAAAGGTAGCTTAAATTAGTTCTGGATTGGATCATAACTGCAAAATACACTCACTATTTCACCTTTGTAAAGGGGTGTGGCTAATGTGGGTGTGTCAGTGACATGTTAGTATACAAGTTGTGCACTGCTTTAATTATTGTCACTTCTAGTCTGCATTTAGACATATAGTTACATACAGTGATTACAATACCACTAATCACATAGCCATATATGCAGTGATATGTTCGTTAACAGGTAGCATAGGAATTGTATAGCACAAGCTGTGCTGTATTTGACTATAGACCTAGGAAGTACTGACACAGTTATTTCTTATTTCAGCGTAGTAGCTAGAGGTCAGTATTGTTATTAATCTTACTATAGCTACCTGTTTGCTATAGATGGGACCCATGTCAACTGTGAAAACATAAGACTTTTTTCCAAATCCAAAATGTTACTTCAAAATTTTTTTCCACGTCTGCGTGTTAATGCAGTGAATTTAGTTTAATACCTCAGCAGAAGTGGTTGAAATCACAGAAGATTTTTACTGAAATAAGATTACGTGTATAGCAAGTGCAAGTATCAAATAACTTGTACATGTAATGATTGCCAGTTATTGGCATGAAATTTCAAAATGAATAATAATAATAATGAAAAAATAACATTATAGCAAACGCTGTATGAACAGTGTATAAGCATACATTACGAATGATATACACGGTAGTCATAATCACAGTAAATATTGGTCAGTAATAATGTTAATAGTTGAATACTTTCCATTGTGATTAGCGTAACGGTCTTGAAGAGCTAGATTTTCAAACAGTACTGGCCTTGCAGATGCTAATGTGTTCCTCAGCTTGTCTTCTTCCTCCAGCAGACTATTGTTGTCTATAGTTTCATTATTAGGAAGGTTCAATTGGTTGTGACTGGGTTAGGAATTCCACATTTTCCAAAATGTGATTTACATGCTGCATTCAATGTTAATGATAAAAAATGTAATGATTAATATTTAATACAATGCTCGATTTTTGAATATTCATTCCGTGAAATCATGATAATATTGTATTTATAGTGCACAAACCTAGCTGCTTTAATTTCAAACTGTTTACTAATGTGATTTCATTAGTAACTACCAGGACAACGGAGTCTTTGCATTGTACTTGTTAATATACCACAGTATTGTTGTAACCTATGACAAGTCAACAATCTAAATCTAGTAACAACTAAATTTCTGGATAAGAGCATGGTTCCACATATGTATATGCACAGCCAACTTGAGCGAAGTAATTACATGTATTAATATGCATATTAGAATACGTAAATAGTAGTTAGTTGCATTAGTACTACACTCCTCTTCCTTAACATGTGACTGCAGTATAATGATTTATTGCTCAAAGAGAAAGGAGTGATTGTTTCAGTGGCATTAGACTTGGAGGTAGTTCTGCAGTTGTCACTGTTTCAAAGAAATTGGACTTCTCAACTCCTTGTCTTTGCGATTCACAATAACAATTATTGAGTCAGTCAATATGTCCATGGAACAACCTACCATGATTTAGATATCATCTAAAGCTTGACCTTTTTTGCTCTTTAATAAACACAGTTTCTGAATGATCTTGCATATAGCTCCTCCCAATTAAGATAGGTGTAGCTAGTATTGGGTCACATAGGGCCCTGGCCCGGGTATATTTTACAAAAAAAAATGCAATACTGCCTGTATTAAAAGAAGGTTTTCCCAATTCGGCCCATAGATATTATGGTTGGCCTTACATTATTTTTTGGTCTGGCTACACCTATGCCAATTAACAAAACTGCTTAGTGCCAACTTCTTGTTTTGGCATTTAGGTGATGTCTGACATTGGGATGGAGTAATGTGAGTTTACAAAGAAAATTTAGATGGAAGGGTAGGTTGTCTGGAGATAATTCCATTTTTGTGTGAGGAGTAATCCTCCACTTAAGCAACCGTTCAGTTAACCTACCTTTCACAAATCCAGATAACTCCTTTAGTCCTTATTTGATAACCCGAAACCTATATAGCATGTTCAGCCATGTCATTCAATAAAGGGTGATAGGATTAAATCCGTTGCCAATCTTGAAGTAGGATGTTGGGGTATTTGTTTATGTCAAGTAGTGCGGTGTATCCCAGGAGTTATATGGCCATTCCCTTCAGTGCAGTTTGATACTGTGGTGCTCAAGTGGGTGATGACAGGTTTTTTGGCAGAAAGTAGGTTCATACACAATTTTCCGTCTGACAGTCAATCTTTGGCCACCAAAGAAAGCTCATGAAACAAAAGTTGTAAGGGTTCCGGATTGGAGTATAGGATAAGTAGATACTGATGAAATTAATGCATGCGTATACAATGGTAAGTACATATCTCGTTCTTAATTCGGAAATATGCTTGTTTTCGGAAGGCTAAAGATTTGGAGCCAATTCTATTTGTAGTTTAGAGTTATCATTCATTCAATAATTAAGGACTTCATCAATGGCTATAGCAAGTGCATTAAACTATCATATTTTTGAATGGGTTGAATGTGTCAGCAACAACGATGATTGGAGGCAATCTTCAGCTTTCTTGCATGTGGATTCGTGCTCTGTCCTTCAGCTGGGTCCAGTGAGTAGTTTTTTATATTTTATTTGTCAAAATAAAATAAAATAAAATACACAAGTTTAGGAATTTGTTTCAGCTGTTTGCTTAGGATTCTAGTAACCTAGTAACCTTGTAGTCGCAGCATCTATGTAGTTGTGACTATCTGATTTCAGAGTAGGAACAATTGATGCTGCCTATTCGAAATTTGTACATCTAAAAGGAATTTTTTTTCTTGGAATTTAAGGAGATTAGTTGACCTTGGGGTAGGGCTTTGTGGTGTACCGGTATTTAGTAACATCACAGTATTGATCTCTCAACAGTACTATATATCGTGCATTGTTTATGATATAGTAATACCGTCTTCAATACAATATACGGAAATATTTGCGAGGAAAAAAAATTGCGAATAGCGTTCTATAAGCAATTTTTTACGAAAAAAAAAATTTCCAATCAATGTGTAGTTTACGTCCTGCCCATTTCTTAACTAATAATAATAATTATTAATGAATAATCAATTAATTAATAAACTACATCGCGCGCACTATACTGTGTATTTTGAGCAACCAAGCCACAAGGATCACCCACCTGAGATGGAGGAGTTTGTATTTGATTCTTGTATTTGTGGTTTTCATGTGTATAACGGTGTTTGGAGCCAAGAAGATGCCACCACAGCCACCTTGGGATGTATTCGGGAAAGCTAAAATGTCTTCTATCCATATCCTGTTGCTGTTATCAATGACAAAAGAGCTACCTTGGAACATGAGCCTCGAAATGTATCAGCTGTGTTCAGTACCTTCCTCTTAGGAAGAGACACTAAAGTCTATTCACGTTAACAATGACCTTATAAAAACGAGGCTAACTTTACAACGGACTGTAGTACTGCTTTTATTTTAGAAAAGAAATGTTTGTCTTGTCCTTGGCGTTCTTCTCATATAAGCAATGTATTAAGAGTTTTTTAACAGTTATCAGCGGTAAAAAATCTTCCAATACCTTAAGTATGGTGCATTTTGTACTCTTATACAGGGGAAATTTATGGAGGTCATAGTTAACATGAACAGACATTAGTATCACTTGTCGTGTTACAGGTTTTTTTGTCTTGAACACCCATGCCTGTACGTACTTCAAGGGACAATCGATAGAATTCACAAAATCACAAAATTGCTGGCAGAGGCACCACCTTCAACAGCACCTGTCAGTAATATAGACTCTAGTAGTATTAACGACGAACCAGCCAGTAAAAAAGAAGATAGCAGCAGATTGTGAATCCTCAGCATTGATGAATGTGGCTTCCACTGACAAAAGCTTAAGCAATGGTGACGTATGGATAGAACTACATGGTCAACGATTGTACATAATAGATAAACAACTACAAAAGGAGGAAAGCTGAGTGATTGTCACATTCTCACAGCACAAGCAATATTACAGCCAATTTCCTGGACATAATGCAGTAAATTCTACATTGCTTCAACAACGACAGTCTGTGAAAGCTAAACTCAGTGAAGGACTTTAGATAATTCATTGCCATCATGATCATTGTGACCATTGGATTTTTATATGCTGCAAGGAAAGTACACTACCATCAGAGTTATTGTCCAGTGTAGATGATGAAACATGAAGCGTATTTGTTCATTTTCTTATCTGCAGATGATGTCTAGCTTTCAAAAACATACCAATGGTACCGATTATGGTTTGTTTGTGGTTGCCGCAGCAACTGTGTTTTTGTTAGGACAAAGTCCTTCGTCTGAGTGTTTTTAGCAGAGCTGAATGAGAAACCACCTGCTCACTACTGTTGAACAACAACACTTAACACCTTTTCCATATAAATTATAGTACTATATGAAATATCACTTATATAATTCTGATCGTGCATCATGAGAATAACAATAATTGCAATAAATGCCATGAAAAGAAATGCCTTAAAGTGCATGTTACTGTATAATGCCAGCATCACGAAAAACATTGATGATAATCTCGAGCTTGAACTTCAAGTGATCATACATAATTATTAATCAACCAACATGCACCGAGGGGTTTCACAATGCTCATCCTAAGATCGACTAACTGCTGTTCATCCGTTTCACCCTCTCATATCTTCTTGCATTGCTAATCGGAATACCATGACTGAAATTTTCCACACAGAAACTCCTTGACTGCCGTGTTACACTTACATCTAAAGGCTGTAGTCTGTCCGTACAGTTAGCCAGGACAATAATAATTCGAATGTTGTTTTCATCAAGTAACTTTAGAATAGGTTGGGTACACTGGCCACGGGAACGATCGAAAATGACAAGAGCTGCTGCAGCATCATTCTTTAACTCCTTGCGTTTCTTTTGAATACACGGCAGCAATATTAAGTTAATAGAGTCATTGTAGTTTCTTCAGTAGCCCAGTGGTTGTGCATGCAGCCAATCCGGAGGGAAATCTAAAGTTGGCAGGCATCTGTTTTGTTTTACCCTTGTAAATAATCTGGGGTTGAAGAAACTTGCCAGACAGTGCGCCAGCAAAAACTGCTGTCAGCTGCCTCTTATCATTCACACCAGCAATCTCCACCCTTTTTGCTCCTTCTTTATCCATTATCCATCTGGAAACGGAAACATAATGCAACCCAGTATGATCCCAATTAATGATCAGATCATTAGGGATTTCCTCCATTTCTGAAAAAGCTCTGATGTTGAATAAAAACTGCTTTTTTAACTGATCAAAATCTGAAGCAGGAACCTTTGACTGAGAGCCCACGACGTACTGAATGCCAAGTAACCGCCATTTTTTTAGTAGATTGGCATCTTTGCCCTTTACAAGACCCACAGCATATGCTGTCACTATATTATTATTATTATTGTTATTATTATTATTAAACGATTTACAGAATCAGCATAACATATTACTGTAGGTATTGAGGCATGAACTGTATGACTGAGGGAAAACTATATACCGAGTCTGATGGAAAGTTGATTACTTGTATCTACTCCGTTTTAGTAATTACAATACATATTAATTAACCAAGTGCATGACTACATATTAAATCACAAACAAACATGAAAGAAACTGCATGAGTTAGGCTTATTTAAGAAAATACTTGTTTCATGGGCATTTGTAATGAAAAGTGCAGGGGTCCTTTGAATTCAAATCATTGCTGAAATGATCAATGAGATGTGAAGTGATTGTGGCTTTAATGGAGGAAGTTGACAGGTTGGGATCTATAGCAGGGAGGGAGTTCCACAAACGAGGTATAATCGATGAAAATATAGGAGTGCCTCTGCAGGTTGTTTGCTCATGGAACATGCTTCAATTTAAATGAAGAGGACAACCGGGTCTTTCCCATGGAGAAAGCAAGGAGATCAGAAATATTGAAGTGCGACTTGTTATTTAGTTTCAGAGAGGATATAACAAACATTACATCGTTTAACTCCAACCTTGAATCTTTCTTGAAACTTATAATAATGCACTATATTAAGGTATACTAAGGTATTACTGCAAAAAAAATACCGCAATATTTTTTGACTGATACCGCAAAGCCTTTCCTTGAGATGTGAGCGAATGGAAGTATTGTGTTTCTGCATTGGTTTTAACACAAATGATTGCTTGCACATTGTTTAGAAAGCCTAGTTCATCACTGAAAACCAATGAGTGTTTTTATAGGATCATATTGAGTTTGCTGTCCTTAACTTGGAAATTAATCCTAAACAAATGTCAAACATGCATCTAATATTTTTCAATAATTTTGAGGCACAAGTCTTTTGAAACATTTACTGGAAGTGTGAGGTGGTACAATTCAAGTTGATGGTGCCTAAAATCATAGTAGTTATCCCATGTAGGTCAATATTTTCACATTAAATATAGCCTTGACAAAGCCATACCACAGGAAATTTTCCAGTATGTAAATCATTGAGGATAATGAGGGATACTTCTTTTTTTTAATTTCCAATATTGTGGTTCAAGTGTTTAGTTGAATTTAATGGTAATAATTCTTAATGCTGTAAAGGTTAAACAACACTCATGGGATATACATGTAGAGTTGGCATTAGCAGCTGAGTTGTCTTTGTAGTGATCTTCTTCATTACGGGAGGTTTCTGTGGTGTGGTGGCTCTTATTTGGGGTATTTTGGAATTGCTTCCTTTGCACGTGGCTCAGCTTTTAGCAGTAGTATTTTTCAAGAATCAAACAAATTTATAGTAGTTACTAACTTTTTTGCTGAATGGTATGATTTGGAGGGGCCATTAAGCAGGTAGTGGTTGTTTGTACAAGTCTTTGAATGACACTGATGACGATGGTTACGAACCAGTTTGAGGGAAGAAGGGGGGATGGGGTTTGGATGTTGCAATATCAATGCTCAGGGCTACCTCAACGGCTTTATCATTTGTTACCTCAGCGTGTACCAGAAAACGCTGGATGCGATTATGTGATACCCTACATACATGTACATGTACAATTATATTATTTCACTGTGCTACACCAAATGCCTGGCAATGTTTTAAGCTTAGGTACAAACATGGCAATGGATACATCCAGCTAGCAGTAATGGCAATACTGTTGCACAATTACAGAAGGTGCAGGATCATAAGGATTCTCAAGTGTTGACATTATAATGGATCATAACAAAGTAAAAATCATATAATTTTGAAAATTGATAAAAACACTTCCACCATGAAGAGAATGCATTGGCTGGGTATGCATTAATCATAAACTGTGCCCATCTCAAGACAACACTCATTACAAGTACATGCTTACCCAATTTCCTTAACAGGTACTGTTATTCAATATTGTATATCCATGGTGGGCCAGCTATTAAACAGAAGATTCACATTTACTAATTACATCCGATAAAAACTCTATTGACCAAACAGTTTGAAAGAAAATGGATGGCACCACAAGGTGATACTCTTATTAAGAATTTGATAACATTTCACACCGGAATATAGCTTATCCATCCATTCAGCAAATTTTAATATAGCTCCAGTAGCGGTGCTTTCAACATGAAAACAATATACATGGTTGTAAATGTCAAGTTCAATCTTAGCTTCATAAAGGTTGTAAGAGGAGGATTTGCCTTTGTCAATTATGACAGCTTTGATAGGATTGGCGCTTTACATGTTCGAACAAATTCAAGAATAGACTATAAAGGCAAACCAATGAGAAAACATACTTGCCTCATCACCATTCTTAGTTGTATCAACATGTGTTACAGGACAAACACTGGTTGAACAGAAACTGATTAATCACTGCATGGTAACGTTTGATTTGAGTATACGTTCTGAAGTACAGATGGATTTTTATTTGAGTAGTTATACCCAACATGAGTCAAGCTTCAGTTGAACTTAAGTCAATAATCATTTCTGCATTTATCAACATTACCAGACTTTCTGCAGCCAGTTATGTGCCTTCTCTTTTTCTGTAATTTTACATTTTTTTCCTTTATTGCCCAGCCTGTTACTATGTTACTCATTCAGTTTTCGTGTGGTAGCATGCACCCACCTTCTTTGACTAGTATGGAAATAAAGTTGGTACGTAATCAACAATTGCTGGATTGTGACTGCTAAGGTAAAGCTAATACTCTTTTGGTAAAATACCGGACACAAAATGGTCTCCAAAAATCCAATTCTGACTTACGGAATTCTGTATTTCGCCAAATAGCGTTCATAAAACATTTGGTGATTTGTATTCAGGAAGCATACGTGTAATTGTCCTGTGGAATCCAAGTCCTTTGCATTCCTCGTGTCTGTTGTGACAACCAACAGCACAACAGCATTTTTGCCAATCAGGGGCGTGTTCGGCGACATGTAATTTTCGGTCTTGGAATACATCTATAAGGTGTGAAATAACGCCAGAGTTGTATGCACGTATGTGTTGGTGTAAAGTAATTATTTGGAATAAGTTATTGTGGATATTAATATTGTATGCAAGCAAATAAATAAATCCCATAAATAGGTACTTGTATGTTACAGTATGTATTGTAGAAAATATACAAACTGTACAGTTTATACTCAGTACAATAATAAGTATTAATAAACAATTTATTCTTTATGCTAAATAACTCTGCAGCTGCTACATGTAATGGCAATAGTAATTTTGATGGTACTTGCATGCAAGGTAAATATTATTTCAGTGCTGCATGCACTATTTTTAAGGCATACATACTGTATTTGCAATGTTCCAGGTGTATGATTTCATAGTGCTGTTAGTGCATTGTAACACTTGGTGAATATTTTATTGAATTGCCATATAAAGTAACATTAAAAAAGCATAAAATTTCTAACTTTGAGCTCAAATCACACATTGAATTGTTTGCAGTGTTTGTTTGTTTACACAGTATACACGCATTCCATGTAATGTTCAGTTTTTTATGCTGATTGTTGATGCCAAGACTATGTCACATGTACAGGCATGATTAAGGATTAAGTAATAGCTGATGTTTCAATGGTATTTCTCTAAATGCACTTATATGCAAGCAATGTTTAAGTTGTTCTTGCATGTTTTGGTATTTTAGGCCATCATTAAAAGGCAGTGTCTATGACATCATTATATTATGCTGGAGATACTCATGTAAGAGAAACAGTCATTACCAATATAAGGTTAGTGTCTAATTAATGCTATTGGTTGTACTGTATTAATCGTTTTTTGCTTGCTTTTGCTAATTTCTTTTATTTCCTTGCTATTGTTGGTCTTAATATAACATTATTATGCTTATATTGTTTGTTGATTATTGTTTGTAACAAATAAAAAGGACACGCAGCAGCAACGCACGTGCTTTCAAATAGCAAAGTGCGCAAATATACGGGTAATCTACACTAGTTAAGAGAGGAGTACTACTGTACAAAAAGTCAGAGACTTACGTTTTTGAAAGCATAAAGTGATTCGAAAAATGCGCAATCACGCTACTAAGCGTACATTTCTTGGTGGTGATTGAAAGGAGGCTGAAATTTTCCTTAAGCACGTAGCTGACATTCTGGTCCTTGAGTAGGACCAGCTTTACTATAATGTTATTAGATGTCTTAAAGCGATTTCATCGTTTATCTGTAATTCAAGTGATGGAACTGTGATTGAGAGGATGGATAATAAAAGGAAAGTCCAGATTTTGGACAGGTGAACTTGGATGAGTTTTAAGAATGAAGTTTTGCCTCCCTACCTACAGAAAGTTATACAAATTGATAATCACATTGCGTTTTAGGATCACTCTACTTAATTGTATTTATTAATAATACTGAAGTGTGTTTTTAGTGATTGGTTGTTTAATTATTACTTTACCTCCATTAATGCTGTCTTATTTTAATTACTGATTAATAAGTTAGGCCACATCAATGAGATTCATAGTTTCTCAATGAATGGGCAGCGATCCAGTGGGTTAATGGTATATGTTTTATTGTTAATAAAATCACTTACCAGAATTACTGACAAAACAATTTAAAAAAAAACAAAAGACTTAAAAAAAATTAAGATGCAATTTGGATTACAACTTGTTCAGTAATGCAAGTTTTGATCGGATGATTACAGTAATGGTCGCTAAAATCAACATCCATATTTTTGAGTGTAATATAAGGTTTTGTAAGTAAAGCACCTCAGTAGTACTTATCGATAATTCCTTGAAATTATATTTTTTCTACCTTGTTTTGGTTTAAAAAAATAAGTCACCACATACTACACTCTACACACAGGACCAAGTTGTTTTAATACTGTACACTGCCATGCGTGTGTAATTTAGAAACACTATTGCGCTTTACAACCTCCGTTTTGTACTTGTCCGGTCACGAGCTAGACCCACACATTACAAACCAACATAGGCATTACTCGCTTGATAGGATTTCACCACCTATTATATCATTTTGTACAACTAACACACAGTTAGTCACTTCAGGACTGCAAGATATTGTGCGAATTACACCAATGCCGTATAGATCTTGAGTGATAAAAAAGCGTTTTTGGAGCCAATGAAAATAGACCATAAACATGATTATGAAAAGAAAATTGTATCACGAAAAAATTTTATAAGGACTGAAATACAGAAGCTTTTTCACATAAAAGTTTAACTGTGCAGGCATAATGGAATTGCCATACCAAAATGCTGACATAATCAAAAAGAGCAAAGATTTTAATTATTTAAAGTTAAAAGGGCAATGTATACAACTCAATTTGAAAAAAATTGTTAATCACATGCACCTGCCAGTGAGCCTCTTTGTTGAAATCATAGCAACACAAGTTGAAGGAGTGTGGTTTAATCAAAGTGACCAAACAAAACAGATAAATTAATTTAATACAGCAATTTTTTAATTTTAAAAGAATATAAATTTCATGTACATTACACGCCTTGTTTTGAACATACTAATGAACCTTAAACCTTAAATCAAACTAAAGTAGTCCTCAAAAGAGTTGCCGTTGTGTATTCGTTTCGTATTCATAGCATACTACGACACGCTGATACTAAAGTTATTTTTCAATACAGTTTTATCACTCAGCTGTCATAACTTAGTATTGTACTGTTCGTTTACCAATTGTATAGCTAAATAATAGAGAATTATGACAGCTGAATATAACATAGTAAAAAGAAACAACACTATTGTAGTATGACCGTTTCGTAGTGCGAAACGAAAACACAACGAAAACACAACGGCAACTTTTTGTTGAGGGTTACTGTACTTTTCAAATATTATTAACAAAAACCACAGGTGGGGTATCAAAAACAACTATGATCACAAATAAATTTGAGCTCATCTTGTTGAAAGGGAGCTGAGCACCCTCATTCAGCAGAACTACTGGATACTCAGGTTCTGTTACTTTGACATTGTGTTCATCTTTGAAGCTCACAAACCTAAAGTTGTCTGATGTTGATGTTGCCAATGACATTGCTGGATCATTAATTTTACCGATTGTGTCTTCGGCCAAAATTGCAGATGCATAATAAATGATGGAATAGAGTTCTATATGACATTGCTGCTTTACCTGGACATGCAAAAAGGAAAAAAAATCACAAATAGAACAGGAGACATTTTATATTTTTTAATGTACATGTTACATTCATGTTTCGATGAAAAAAAAATGCAATAAAATTATACTATAACAAAGCTTATTTCACTACCTAGAAACATTTAGTAATATCTTACAATCAACTTTTAAAAAATCCTTCACACTGTTCACGCAACATTAATAATAATAAAATTTTTTCCACACACAAAACAGCATGTCAGCAGTAGTAAAGCACAACTCAACAAGGCGTGGTAAAAACTTATATGTATTGGCAAAATAGATTATTCTGTTATCACAAAATTTCAGGCATAACTTAGCAATGGAGGCAACTAAGGGATATCACAGAGTAAAATAATTTAAACAACAAACATAATGTTGTGCATGTCATAAATAAAAGTTCAATTTTTAATGAAGACAGATTGGGACAACAAAAAAATGTTTTGGTGCAATTTACTGGGTTCTGTGGATTGTAAAATAAGCATTCGCTTATTTGAGTCAAATACATGTAATAGTTAAAGCACGGGTCTGAGTGCTCTATCGGATTTATCCGTACGAGCTTCCGGTCGAGGAGCTAAAAATA
>JAYJLX010045063.1:0-13119 GCA_036873525.1 Chalinula nematifera | reverse complement strand
AAATAAGGGCATTTCAGTTATCCGGACTTTTCTGTTATCCGGACAGTTTGTAAAATTGCCAGGAACGAAGGGGTCCGAATAATCGAGGTTCTACTGTACTACCAGTATAGTATAGTTAGTTACTTACAATCAATGGGTTCCCATGGGGGCGAACCCTCCATCCATTAGTACAGGATATATCCTGAGGATGGTCCATTATTAGCTCCAATCCATCATTACTGTTGCCATGGAAACGGAACTTGATACCTTGATCATCATGAACATAGTCCCTTCCAATGAACTATAATACAGCAGTGCATAGTTATAATCATACTGACACACAATCAATGATATTATAATATACTGACACACAATCAATGATATTATACTAAACTAACCTTCTTCAGTGCAGTGATGTCTTTTACAGCTAGAAACCTTACTGACCATTGGTTCATCCCATTGCCATAGTGACCATAGCATAATTGTCCTGAGTACAATAACTCAACATCATTGGAATGAGACTCTGCAGTGGGATCAGAATCAGTCCGTATACCAACATCATTAACTATGGGGCCTATGAAAATCATTATAAATCACTTATGAATATCATTACACTATACAACACTAAATCTCTACATGTACTTGGTAGGGTTAGGCACATTATGCTTTAAAAAGACCCATTATGCTATACTCCTATGCTTTTAAACATTGTCCTTATGCTTTGAATCTTAGCCCATTATGCTCTAAAATTGATTTGACCTTTTAAACATGCATAATGTAAACTAATAAGTATGGAACGTTTACAAAAACACGGACGTTCAACTTTGAACATCACGATTCATACTTTTCCATGTGTTATATATACATTACATTTACCCTGTGGTCAGATCAGTGTCAAAAGCCTAATCCTATTATGCCTCAAAATTATATGCCAGCATCTACTACTAGGTACAGTGAGTATAGTAATGAATATCATTATAACATACACACACATACCTTCAGTACTGATAGTAGTGTTATTGACTACTACAGCAATAAGACAGAAATGGTCCAGTGCAATGGAGCCCCAATGACTATCAATACTGAACTCTCCTCCCTCTAATGGACTGAACTCAAATATTGGAGTATGATGTCTCATGGGGGCCTTCACAAATGTCAGTTGCTTGAACTGACTCTCTCTCTTTACAACAGCACAGTGTTGTATTTCCAGTTGAACTGGTTTTCTTAACTTGTTAGCTAATGATATGGCATACACTGCACTAACCAGCTCTGATCCCTGAGGGAACTGGAATTTCCCTCCAACCAATGCTTTAATGGCTATCTCATTACAAAGGGGAGAGGTGGAGGTGGGGTCAGAGCTGACCACACCCACTGGAGGAGCTAGACTATCTTCAGGAAAGTGCATCCTTAGGCCCCATCTGGACCAATTAAAGGATTGGACACTCCTTCCCTGGATAAGGTACACTGCTTCCCCTCCAACATGAACAGCGTTATCAAGACAATCTATAGAACAGTATAATAATAAATCATAATAACTATTATTATTATTAATAACCTTTTTTCATTGGATTCTGAACATTGCAATGTATATTTTTATTCGTAATTCATTATAACAATCTCATTACTATGTTGTCACCTGTTTTAAAATCATCTTGTTGCTTCTCATTGATTTCTTTAGTTTCATCACTATACAAATACCATCGAGTTCCAGTGTCTCCTTTAGTACAGTAGATTCATTACTCTCTAATGGTGAAACTGATTCTACAATGTATATGAAATGGAATACAATATCACCTTAAGAATATATTATTAGAGGTAAGTATTTTATATATACTTTCTTCATCAGCACTGCTCTCTCTCAACTCTGTAAGAGCACCTAAAGCATAATTATTTAAATCCAATAAAGTTGTCTAATAAAGTGCCTCAATGATTTCAACATTGACTTACTTTGAATCATGTTAACAGCCCCAGTATACCCCAGTCTATTCAAAATTCCAGTCAAGTTGTCCCATGTAACCGGACTACACTCAGATTCAATCCATTTATGAATAACACACTCTAGTTTACCATCAGCTCCTCTGGACATGTCACGATGCAAAACCTCACGATCATTGTATGATACACCTATAACCCAGCACCAATGATACTCCACTGGGCTGAGTATGGACACAGTAATTGATACACAGCACCAGTGGTAGGGACAACACCAACTGTACACACAGGTATAATGATATTAATAAAAAGGTAATTGTTATTTATAATTAACTTACAAGAATCACTTAGTTTAGGCTGCAGGTTGTTGAAAACTCTAGTTTTAACCGCTTCAATTGCTGTAAACAGTCAAAAGAGTACCATATAACCTCACAAAAATTATGACAATATTAAAAAAAAATTATCTTTACCAGTTTTGATCGGTGGATCAACTCGTATGTGTTTTGTACTGTTGTCGATTCCCTTCAGTGCAATAATAGGCTGTCGCTCAAAGTTACATGGTTTGCTGTAAGTGTTGATTTCCATCTTGCATCCCCCTTCGTTAAATTTCTCAACCAAGTCAATACACTCCAGTGACATACTCGCCGCACTTTGAACTGTATCCATAGCAACCAAGTAATCTGTGCTTTGATTGCCTGCAAATAAGCAAGTAATTTGCATAATAATGTGATAATTATACAGTACACAATGTACTGCATGTATATTATACAAACACTGTATGTACATGTTCATGTACCGTATAGCAATGGGAAATTTTCAATGTAATAAAAACCTAGGAAACTGTCAGTCTTTCACGATTTTTGTTGCTAATTCTTAATTCACCATGAATACTGGCAGACAAATTCTCTTTCCTAAAATTTTTGTGCATGCTATATGCTGTGAGATTTCTAGGGGTGCCAAAATTTCCCATATAGTATCATTGTATCACAATACTTTAAGCTTCTTAGCAATACAATGAACACTATGCAAATTTAGCCATTAAAATATTAGTAGTTTTAAAAAATTAATGTTTCATTATTAAATAAAATTACGTACATATAACATAATTATATTAGTTGAAAATAAAATGTGACAAAAACTTTCTGAATGAAAGTACTAAAAGGCTCTGAACCCTTGAAGGCCATACACGTATACAGTATGTACATTTGATCCAATAGAAATGTGATTTGACGACACACAGCTTCTTACATCTAAGTCTACGCTACAGCAATATTAAATGGCTACATGAGTATACAGATTTTGCACGCATACATGTACATCCAGCACACACATGCACTAACACTATAACACAGCATTATATAGATTCTATACTTCACAAAGTTTTTCCACACTTAAACAACCAAATAAACCAAGTCAAAACTTAAAGGCATGTAAAAAACTAGTAGAGTAGACCATCAAGCTTCACTAGACAGTTTCCAGCATCTCACTACACTAACACAACTCACAATCGCTAGAAAATATAGTCCAGCAGAAGATGTATAAAAATTTTGACCTGCACAGGAAGCCTAAGAAACTAAGAAACTCTAGGGCCAATCTTCACAATAGTATAGATGCAATCCAAGCCCATCAGAGAGGCCATAATCCGAGAAAATTCTGACAAATTACAAATTTTACAAGTAACATGTGCTCGGTCTGAGAAAATGGTAACCAGCCGCAAAGCTATTGATCAAAATACACAACGATCTTCGTCTTAGCCTTGTCTATGTTTTCAAAATCCTTTAAATCATGGAATTATCGACATCAAGCGCCTTCAATAGAGTGTCAGTGAAGTTTTTATACCATCAAGTATATCTATAGGCATGACTGACGAATTAAATTTACAACATGTGCATGTGCATGTACATGTACATATAACTAAAAATAATTAAGCGAGCATATAGGCCTTCTTTATAGTTGCAAAGAAGAAAATAACAACTAGTCTAATTGATCCAGCCAAATGTGAATCATCCTACCCATTTTATCATCCGGCTCCTCTTCTTCAACAATATCCATTAATGAATATACCTCCCCTGTACTCAAAGAGTGGTGAGTGAGAGACACATTAAGTGGTGGCCTAATGCCTCTCAATAAATCATAATGAGAACGCAGCTTCTCTGTAGTTTCCTAATAGAAATGAAAAATCAGCACAAATATGCAGCTATACCCACTCTAAGTACAGGCATGCATATAACTCGGTATTACAAAAATACATGTACTTCACATGCAAATTCACTTAAGTAAACTACAAGTATGTATAAGTATGTGCACCCATGATGTGTACCATAAACGTAGAAATTTTCAACCAGTAGAAGATTCCGTCCTTTTCGATCTTCCTTGAAAAATTCAAAAATTATTATTAGTTTTTAACCCGTATACAGCAAACACAATTCAGCACGCATGCAGCATGGTCGAAAATTAACTTTTCCCTATATACTCATGGAAACTAAAAGTCGAAATTTTTCGACTGGTTGAAAATTTCTACTTTTACAGTGTGTGCTTTACTACCATTGCAATAGTACATGCACCAGACAATAACGCTTATATAACGGCATTAAAATAGAGTGGTGCTAAACACATTCATTATACACACTAACTAGGAATCATATACTATCTGAATACAAACAATAACAGCTTAAAGAATAAATGTATATGCAATAACAGTACATGCATGTATATTGTGTAGCAATACATGTACATGATGTACATGTATGTATAGCTCACTCTAAGATTTGATAGTTTTCCTTTAAGTGCAAAGAAACTTTGATCACTGGCCTCCTGAATGTTACACACTAATCCCCGCCCCTCTTCAATCAATGCTATGGTGTCTTTCAGTAAGCCATTAAAGATTTGAATAAACGCTGCCATCAGCTCTTTATACTTGGCAATGAGAGACTCCATGAAAGGATTCCATCTGGTAGAAAGAAAGGAGCTTTGATCCATTCCTAGTATACTAGAGGACTTCTCGCTCTTTATTAATGTTGTCTGTTTACTAATAATGAACTGAATTGCAGCCTAAATAATACAGAAATACAACTAATGTTTAATGGTGATTATCATTACAATTATGGAATTATTTCAATAATAAAAAACACGTACAGGCGTATCGAAAGATTTTTTTCAGTGAATGTGCATGTATTAAAGGTTTGAGGATGAGCAAACATGTCTTAACAAACCCTTATAATAAAAAGTGCATAGCAAAGGCTAACATGAATACCCAACTAATTAATTCAGTTTACTCCAGAACATGTGTATACTGTACTCCATAAATATAGATACTGTTTACCGTGGTTTCTATGTGCCCTATAGAATCCCGAGGGAACAGTATAGTAACCGAGCACGAAGCACGAGGTTTCTATGGTTCCCGACGTGGATTCTATAGGCCATAGAAACCGAAGTAAACAGTATCTAAATGCTTTAGAATATAATAATTCCCAGGGAGCTTCCTAAGTGGCCCAGGGAGTTTCCTAAATAGCCCAGGGAGTTTCCTAAGTGGCCCGGGAAGTTTCTTAAATAGCCTGAGGAGTTTTCTAAGTAAATTAATAATGAACCTCAAATTATGCAATTTAATTGGTCTGCAGTTACAATAGTGTATATTCTAACACAATAATGTACACTGCTGTACTCCTTAGTGTACTAGAATACTACTCATGTACACAGTTAGTGTATACAGTATAAATAACACATAATGTAATAGATAAACACTGCTGCATAGTTTTACAGTATAACAGTAATACTGAGTATTACAAACATACAGTAAATAGCTCAATGGGCGTAGTTTAGAAAAATGGCAACTAGCAAAATTATTGATCAAAATCTTTGTCTGAGTAATCTTTGCCATGTTTTCCAAAAATCCTCACAACTAGTGATTTAGTGATAATACATACACATAAACTGACTGCTATAACCATCCGCCCACATACTCAGGTTAATGACTGGTAATGTTCATTCAAAACTTATAGCACTGCAGCTCTTTATGTATGTAAATTCAATTATTTAATCATGCATGCGGGTATTCTAATTACCTCCAGTGAACACTTGACACCTTTAATCAATGAATAGGAAGTATCATCAGGCAATGGCATGATGGATGTCAAAGAGAGTTCTTGATTAATAAACCACTCCCACTCATCATTGGCTGCCATGGAAACCCCATCCTTCCCACTAACTTTAACATGCTGCTGAGAAAAAGTGAGTCTTTACATTGGCGGACAGTAAATTAATTAAATACTGAAGTTTACAGAAGACTATACAGAACAAATTTTATATCAGTAATGGTATATGCTGCATGTGCCACTGCTATAACTTTTTCCGTTACAAACAAAAAGCATAATAAAAAAAACTCCTGCTGCATGAGTGCCTCCTACTCCTGACGGCAAGGTTCTGGTCTAACTAGCGCATTGTTTTTGTTCTAGATTAGAGCCAGACATCAGCAATAGACATCAATATATGTCACTGCGAATGCACACACCTATTGTTTCATATTATCGATTTTATAACAATGGTTGGCTTACTGACTTTCAAAAACCAATAGCTCTTTGCCGTCTATGCATGTTCAGTTCAGCTGTTCTTCCTTACAGAAGCAATGAAAAAGATAAGAGACTCGATCATGTAAGAGTCACTATTGGTAGATTATGAAAGATTATCAGGACCATATAACTTTTAGTGATCCAGAACAAAAACAATATGCTAAGTAGACCAGACCCCTCCCCGTCAGGAGTAGGAGGGGCTGGCTACATGACTATATATGAGTGACATAGGGATTACTGATATTCCAATGACTTGTAAAGGCTGGATAAAATACCTGAGGTGGTATACATGTATGTACAACACCCATCTCACAACAAAAAAAAATTAATAAATTTGTATAGACTATATACAGTTAAATTTTTTTGCTCAATACAGGCGGGCAATTGGCCTACTCTTTTCCCTTGCTTTCTGCCCTTTGATAGACATGTATCAAAATGCATGGGTACAGTGCCACCACGGAGTGAGTCAAAAATTACCTCATTTGAGTTGTGGCTAGCAATGCCGGTTTGCTAGTCTCGCCTTCCTCCACCTACTGTCATTCTGGTGGATGGCTACGGAAGGGTCTGGTACATTGCATGTATCAACTTTGTTCTTGCGGCAGAAAATTGACGTGACCAATCAAAATCGTTCATTCGTATGATGCAACGTCTATCTAATGTTTAACTCCGTGCTGCCCATTGCGTATTCTGACGTTTTTCTTAATTTTTGCTGACCTCACAAGAACACTTAAAAGTCGATGCATGCAATGTACCAGACCGTCCACCCAAATGACAGTAGGTGGAGGAAGGGTCTGGCTAGCGAGACCACTGGTTTGTACCACGACACTGCGCAAAACTTACACACATAGCCCTAAATCTTCCCACAATTACAAGCAGCTTATTACTATAATAACACGTTAATCTTTACTTGAGGGAGCTGAGCATGAGGCTGTAATCCAACGGTAACAGGGATAACTTCCGTTTCATCCTCAGAATCATTAATAACGAATCTTTCCCCGTCTATGTTCTACACTGAATACGGATGAGATGAACACAGACACTAGGGCTTAAAACACTGACTTACTTTGAGTATATCCCAGTCCATCCAAAGATAATGAACCCAAGTGAGGTGTCAATCAACAAGTCTACTTCCTGTGGGGTGTGGCAAGCTCAGTAAACATTAACAACTAAGCAAACAATACACAAAATTCGAATTTAAGGGAATGTGCAGGAGGCTAGTGATTTAACACTCGGTGCATGCACGTAAGAGCTAATGATGATAGTTGCACTCCCTACAACATTCAAAAGGAATCCATTTGCTAATTGGTTCTCATCTGGTGTTACAGCTGAAACTGTGACTCTTTTAATGATATTTGTGTCAGCAAATTATGCCAATGCCATCTGCAATACTTGCCACACTTGTCAAGATATCTCATTTGCCGGGAAAGATGGATCTAAACCAGATGCTAATATATCCAACTTAGGCAAGCCGTATGGTCTAGCAACAATTGGAAATGATTTGTATGTTACTGGATATGGTGATGGTTATGTATATCGTTTCAATACACAGATAAATGGAGGAGAAACACTATTAGAAAAGGAAAAACCACCCTATGGACCATCCGCCATGGTTCAAATGGATATTCATGGTGATTATCTCTGGATTAGTAGCTATGAGAGTCATATTGTTTACAGGAAACCCTTGATAGGTGGAAGCTTTAAACCGGTGATACGAAGTAGTATGCAACTAGGGGCCATTAAATGGTCACCTGATGGACAATATCTATTTGTTAGTGGTCTTTATCTAGACAATGATACGAATCATGCGAAAAGAATAGAAATATATGACAAGTGTTTTCGTCTTGTTGGACACATCAATCCTCATAACAAATGGGGCATTTCTGACATGTCATTTGATTCACATGGGCGCCTGCAAGCCTTAAACCGCATTAACAAAATTAAACTTTTTAGTAAGACACCTGGCACTAACTCATACCGTTTCTTTAAAGCATATACTATTCCGTCTTCTCAGGTTGAAGGTCTTTTTGTGCACTGTGATGGTACAATAATTGTGACGGACTATATACAAGGCAAATTGATTCACCTGACAAAGGATACATATGAGCCTATACAAACCTTAAGTGGGTTAGGTGCAGGGATTGTTGATGTAGCTATCACTACTGATGGCACTTTGTGTGTTTCTCAATTCAATCATGGTAAAATCCTGTACTTTAAAAATGTATTGAAGGACTGGCCTGGGCCACATGATGCACCCATAGGCAGTGCAGCTGGCAAGACTGAACTTAAACACAACTGAAATTGAGTATAAGTATACTGCCAAACTTCATCCCTATAAGCATGCTATTCAACATGCATGCAGTGAATATAATTGCCTGAACTTATATTATACTCCCGCGCTGATAGATCATTTTTAATTCATTCAGTTCGATATACATGCATGTAGTTATGCATGGCTGCATGCAGCATTATGACTTTGTCATTTGCATGTCTTGCCCGTGCCATATAGCTTCCTTTTTGATTCTTATATTATATAATATTATAGTTTACAATAATAATTTCAGTACATGCTGTTATATATTTTGCTGTTTACATGCGGAAGGAATTATAACTAATTCCCATGCATGCAATTAATAGTGATTATATAAGGCAACGTCATCAGCAGTACAGTACTATAGTCCGCTTGTTTGTGAGCTGTTGCACACATCGCATGCATGCATGTGAATAGTCCTTGTATAGTAAATTAAAATATGAAATCAATCATACAACGGAATTGCCGCTAATTAGCTATAGGCTTAATTTAATTAAAAAAAAACCTTATAACATTCCATTCAGTACAAGCTTGGTGCCCTGACTGCGGCATGAGTAACACATCCCTATATATCATCGAAACAAGTGTATACATAATCAAACACTTGAATGTAATAACCAACCCAATATAGAATACACATGCTGTCCACACATCCATTATACTTGATGGTAAACACATGCCTGCTTGTACAAAATACAAATGATTAAACCGACATAATTAAACAATTAATTTAGTACATTATTATACTCGCATGACATTGAATACTCGCATGACATTGAATACTCGCATGACATTGAATACATGCATGCAATCATGCATGCAAGCCTGCAGTATATTACTGTATATATGTGCATGCGTGTGTATAATAATAACAAACACACACAACTTATACTCATGGATCAGTTACGTATACTGGCAGAACATAAAAGAGATTCCATCCATTCCGTGCATACCTCATCTATTTAATTAAAAAAAAATTTTTTTTAGCATTATTTTTTTTGAATGGCTGTTCAGTAGCATTTTTTGGCATCACCTTGGTACTACAACTAAGTGACGTGCATGCATGTCAACATGTCAGTATACTTCCTGTGGGTGTGGTAAACTAAACAAGTAGATTTTAACACATGCATGAATACACAAATAGATCTATTTTACTGAGAGGCATGTGCAGGAGGCTAGTGCATTTAACACACCATTTCAGTGTATAAGCTGTCCGTATTCGGTCCATGAGATTGCAACTTGTGATACTTCACAGTGTATTATATGCATGCCCAAGAGCTGATGATGATAGTTGCACTCCTTACAACATTTAATAGGAATCCAGTTGCTAATTGGTTCTCATCTGGTGTTACAGCTGAAACTGTTCTTTTAGTGATACTTTTATCAGCAAATTATGCCAATGCCATCTGCAATACTTGCCACACCTGTCTAAACATCTCATTTGCAGGGAAAGATGGATCTAAACCAGATGTTACTTTATCCAACTTAGGCGCACCGTATGGTCTAGCAACAATCGGGAATGATTTGTATGTTACTGAATATGATGATGGTTATGTGTATCGTTTCAATACACAGATAAACGGAGGTAAAACTCTATTAGAAAAGATAAAACCACCCTATTCATCCCCCAAGCAGCAGCCTACGGTTCAAATAGATATTCATGGAGATTATCTCTGGATTACTCACGGTCACTTTGTGTACAAGAAACCCTTGATAGGTGGAAGTTTTAAACCAGTGATACGAAGTAGCATGCAACTAGAGGCCATAAAGTGGTCACCTGATGGACAATATCTATTTGTTAGTGGTTTATATCCAGATCATGCTGCAAGAATAGAAATATATAACAAGTGTTTTCGTCTTGTTGGACACATTAATCCTCAGTGTGACAAGGACGTCACTGACATGTCATTTGATTCATTTGGGCGCCTGCAAGCCTTAAATCGCATTAACCGCAAAATTAAACTTTTTAGTAAGACACCTGGCACTAACTCATACCATTTCTTTAAAGCATTTACCATTTCATCTTCAATGGCTGATGGTCTTTTCGTGCACTGCGATGGTACAATGATTGTGACTGACCGTATGCAGGGCAAATTGATTCACCTGACCAAGGATACATATGAGCCTATACAGACCTTAAGTGGGCTAGGTACAGGGATTGTTGATGTAGCTATCACTACTGACGGCACTCTGTGTGTTTCTCAATTTAATGGCAAAATCCTGTATTTCAAAAATGTATACAAAGACTGGCCTGCATGGGCCACATAGTGCACCCATGAATGCAGCTGGAAAGACTGAACTTGAACACAGCAACTGAAATCGCATGAGTATACATGCCATCAAAAAGTATACATGTATGCAATGATTTGACATGCAGCTGCAGCGACACATGGGTCTATACAATATCATGCATAAAATTGAACTTATCATACATGGGTATACTATGTTCATGCCGTATCAGTTCAATTCATTCAGCTTTCTTACATGTGTAGCTTCAGCTTATTGATATACATGTATGTCCTATATTTTTAAGAAACTGCTGTTATTATAGTATAGCTCTATACTCATACGGCAAGAATTGTCCAAACCAATACTGCATCAATGCACAGTATTACTAAACTGCGCCTGCATATGCACGAAGAGCAAAAATTTATTGACTCGGGGTAAACTATCTACCTTTGACCTTTGGAATTTAACATATTGCATGCTGAAATGGGCTCCATAGTTAGTTCAGTTTTAGTGTATAGGTCTGGTCAGGTGTGACCACTGCATGATTCCTGGATCAACATCAGTCTTAATCTGCTTGACGGGATCAATTGTCATGTTCATGTATATATATAATTATACATATTGAAGTGGCAAGAGTAGGTGGGGCTGTTAGTTACAGATTCTGAATATAATTATATCATTAATTTAGTTTATGTACATTCCTTGAGAAACCACACAAGCAACCTTGATTTTATATTTTGAAGCAAATCCTGGCATCATAATTTATATTATTATTGTTCTCTAAATTGCCACCACCTGCAATTATGATGATGTTAATTGCTTTTATTTTATTCATCTTCCTGAATTTAAATCCATCATATGCAGTTGTGATATCTGTTGATAGTGTAACTGGTACTGATAATAGTTCCTGTCTAATGGGGGATAACCCTTGTGCTACCATCAACAAGGCTCTGGAAGGATTCAATATAACCAATGTCAATTCTATTGCGATACATATCAGTCCTGGTAACTACACACTGGAACATGGAGTGTTCAACTATATTGATGGTAAGGCAGTAAATATTACTGGAAGTGGTAAAACAAAAACTATAATCAACTGTGAACCATTTGCTGGTCTATACATATCTGATTGTACTAGTGTAGTAATTGAGTCTATCACTTTAAACCATTGTGGCTATGAACATGGAATGTCTTTGGATTTGTGTGATGATGATTGTTGTGACAATTATGTTATCCAACCAGCTGCAATAGCTTTCTTTGATTGTCCTAACATTGCATTGAATAATGCTGAAATACAGTACTCTACTGGCTCAGGACTCGTTTTTATTTTATTATCGTATCCATGTATATCTGATGTAACCGTCAATAACAGTATAATATCAGGTGGAATGGGAACCAGTTACTCACAAATTGGAGGGGCCATAGTCATGTATCCTGGTTATTGTGATAATGCTGTTTATACCATAGTTCAAACCAACATGACTAACAACAGCTATGCAAAGGCACTCACGCTCTGGGACATACATTATGGAGGGGCACTTGTCGCCGTGATAAAACAGATCACAAATACGAAGGTGGTGATTGATTCTTGTATAATAGCTAACAACAATAGAGGACTCACTGCTGTATATAGTGAATGGAACAATAAGCTCATCCTTAATAATACAGTAATTGCAATGAATCATGCTGACAGTATTATAGTGATATTAACAGTAAATCCTGAGGAAAAGCCTGAACTATATGTAAACATAACCGATGCAATTATTACTGACAACCTCTTTCTTAAACAGATGAACGATCAGGATCCCTCCACAAAATGTGACATACAAAAGTCACTAATCATCACGATGAACTGTTCAAGTGATAAAGTTTGTACCTATTCATCAATCATGTTCCAACATTTATGTATGGTACAAGATATAGTTCCGGGGTTTTGCTCAAATGCTTTATTAGCAGATAATAGTGGCCATTGTCCTGTCCAGTACTCGTTTAACTCCACATCTTACAAAGGCTGCTACAATAATCACAATGGTCCATTGTGTGGTCAGTGTATTGAAGGTCACAGTGTAGCTATAAACTCACCTTACTTGTCTTGTGTTCCTTGTA
>JAYJLX010045052.1:0-13121 GCA_036873525.1 Chalinula nematifera | reverse complement strand
CCCATACAGAATGAGGGGAGCAATAAAAGCATAAACAGAACTATCAGGACTCACAAGGTTGGGGCAAATATTGGTGAAATTGAAGCTGAAGATAACCTCAGTGTGTACCAAAGAACACTTAGACACAACTGCATGACGAGGAAGATGCTGCTGTGATAGTAACGAACATTCAAAAGACCTAGTATCATCTCCAATCACTAAACCCAATAATGCCTGTAATGCCACAGCAATCAAAGCTACATACAGTCCAATCCATAATCGTGATAGTAAATTGGGAATGTATCGCAGGTGAACTCTTTTCGAACAACGAAACACTGGAATACCAATCAACACTGTTAATAGGGTAAGGTGCTGTGGATTAACATACGCTATAAAAAAAGGTATGAAAGGTGGACAGCCATTGCGTTTTATTATATACTGAGTTAAGGAAAATCCATCACCCAATAAAAAGAAACCAAATAATGATGTCATTAACAGTAATAGTCTGAAGAAAGTCTTGACATCCTCTACCTGTTCGTATGTGAACGGTCCACCATATTTGTCTTTACCCAAATCGATACGAGAAGGTAAGTCATTCTCCCAGTACGACAAAGCACTACGTCTCACAGGATATTTATGGTGGTACGAATATTTCAGAACTCGATACAATAATTTTAAAGAATTTCTTGACATTGATACAACAGGAAGGCCTTGTTTTGACCACACAATAAGAAGACTGCCAATGTATGCAAATATCTGATAAACAGCAATAATTAGAATGACGATCTCTATTTTTGCATAATAGGTTAACTTGTATTGCATAAGAGTCAAAAGCATACTGACAAAACATACGACATAAAATATCCCCAATGACCCGACATGAGCACTCCAGAAATACCAGTGTATAAGCGAACTAAACTGTTCTGAAGAGGCATCCATCATTTGATCCATACCAAACTGTATAGCATTAGCCTCAAACATACCCAATCCTAGTAGACCAGGAACAGCAACTAATATAAATGCAAAAAGAGACAAGAAGAAAACTAATTCCTCATCAGCTATTTTTAAACGATAAATTGCCAAGAAACAAGCAGCAACTATACTTATCGAACTCAGTAACAATGGAATGAAAGACCGCTTGACAATTCTGGGGCTACTTGAATACACTTCAGTCAACCATCCACACAATGGATAAAAGAAATAGCAAATGCCACAACCAAAGGCAACACGATGAGCTGCTTCATTATTCTCAAGATCGAAAACCCATAAAGACATTGAGAAAAAACTGAAATGAACAGCCAAACTGTACAGCAAAAGGTCTTGCATACTGCCGATGACTAAACTAAACTGAACGTATACTGTATACATGTATGTACCTGTTACTTATAAAAATACAAGTACACACATGTACATATTTGTGCATGGGACTTTTATAAACAATAAACATACTGTAACAATTTATCTATATTGCTTGTTATGGTACATACATGAACAGTACATGTATCACGACACTGTTCAACAGTAACTACCGTATTTCCTTGATTAGACGCCACGCTTCAAATTGTAGCTGCTTCAAAACACTTCTATCTATGCATTTATATAGTGCATTTATATAGTGCAAAGATTAAGTGGTCTAGACATAGAGCTGCTGCCTGTGAAGCCAAAGAGCCGAGTTTGAATCCCAGAGCACACTTAATTTTTTTCCCTTAAAAGTAAGAAAAAAACATTACTTTTTTGGGCAAAAATTAAAGTAAAACTTTTAGTAGCTGCGACTTTTATTCGAGGAAATACGGTAACTAACCTGTATGCTAATATAGTTTTGGAAGTTGATGTGAATGTTACGCTATAGCAGGGTCAGTGTATATTTACAAATTATCGGCTTAAATCGTTCATACCCATTGCATTCAGCTACTGGAAGAACTGGAGTGCGGTAGCCCTTTGTAATCGAGGAGTGTATTTGCAACAAGATTCATCTTGGTTCTCTTGCTTCTCTAAAACCCCACCCGTCATGCCAGTCCACATCAGCCTTTATGGGGTAATATCAAAAAGGTTGCCCTGAATAGTGGAGGCTGATTATAGCCACTATGTTTTAGTCGATGAGGTGGTTACTACTATTCAGAGCCAAAGTAATGGCCAAGTCGACTTCAAGTCGAAATACTAGCAGATTCCTCTGCCTGATAATTTTTTGACAGTGGTGGACTTCTCCATAAAGGCCAATGGTGATCACCATGCCATTTTTTATTTGGATGACTATCTACTATTTGGTAGTCATTATCAGATGTTTGCCAAAGGTATCTCCAAGCAGCCCTTTCCTGTTGCTCAGAACTGAGTTGGGAAGGCCACAAGGTGAGGCTGGGAATTGAGCTGGACTCAGGTTTTCTAATGACAAGCTTCAGGCTCTAAAAGGAGAACTCTCAACTCTAGGCCTATTGCAGGTCATATACATGTACATGTACATGTACAAAGAGGCAGCTCCTATCTCTAAAAGGTCAGCTCAGCCATGCTGCAAAGGTCATTAAACTAGGTCACCCATTTCTACGTTTCTCAATTTACATCACTACTTCAGCCACCCAGCTTTATTACCTTATCTACCTTAATACCTTAGCCCAAGTTGATATTCACTGCGTGCTGAAATGGAATCAGCTTTTCACCCTATTATTGGTACATCCTCAAGAACTCTACACAGATGCAGAGGGTACTTGCGAATGTGGTATGATTCGGTCTAGGTAATAGTTATATGTACATGCAAGTGAGGTTGTAAGCTATAGCTGGATGGATGTGAACATTGCAAATAAAGAGCTTTTCCTCATTGTGGTGGCAGCTGCCATTTGGGGAAGCAGTGGTCTGGAGGTCAATTTAAACCTAGTACTACAGGCCTCCCACGTTCCTGGCATTGTCAACTCAGCAACTGACAACCTAGCCCTGCCATGTAACTTGTGGCATGATCCATGCAGGAGGAAGAGGAACATGGGCAGTTGGTGATTTGTAATGTAAGTATGTACATGTACATGTAACAAGAGATTGTTTACCTTGCTTTTTTTTAATTTCCAGGCGCAACCCACACCCCAGGATCTATTCTCAACACTACGTGATACCGTACAGTAAGATATTTTTGTCGTCTAAAATTTTTGTCAATTCAACAGACTAAAGAAAAAACAAAATATTCGTCGCAAATATTCTGTAAATGTCCGTAGTTAATTTTCGTCACACGTAAGTGACTGACGAAATTGACGAAATTTTTGACTGCCGAAAATTTGTGGCTATACGGTACCAAAGCAGATTGGCCATCATGTCATTAGTCCTGGAGGCTCTTTTGAGAAGGCTGTGAGTGTGCCATCATTCGAAAACTGTAAATAAACTCCCAACCCAGTTCCTTAGATTCTGTTAGGTACAATTAATTATCCCTCATGTGGGTAAAGCCATAGCAAGGGATACATTAGTTGACGGGTGTGTTAGTTAGTATTTTAATAGTATAAAAAATTAGCGTTTTTAGCAGAAAAGTTTGTTTCCGACGACTAGTGCAGAAAGGTCCAGAGGTTCCTGTGTTTCCAATTTTCTGTATAATTAGCAAGTGAGGTGTTCTAAGCTGCCGTTTTTGTCCCATCTTCATCCGTCTTCTTGAACATGAGATAATTACGTGTCCAATTTACATTTGATTCAATACGTCCGAGCTATGCTTCAACGGCTTTTGAGTGCATTCTTATGAAAATATCCAATGATAAAATTTTAATTTTTTCCATACCTGTCCTACAACCTTCTTTACAGATGTCACAAGTTGAGTTTCGTCAAAATGAATCTTCATAAGTCCGTATTTTACGTCCAGATGAGAGCTTAGAGCTGAAACTTTCATTGTGTGCTTACAATATAGGTTGGCAGAGCCAACAAATGCCACTATTCAAATCAATTCGTTAGTGTTGTAAGCAAATTTGTGGTTCAAGTTTTACAAGGCTGCTGGGGTGACCACGCCTTTCTTCAATGTTTGCACTTTTAACCCTTTGTTTGCTCAGTTTTTCAGCCATAATCAGCCACTCCTTTCCAAAATGTTTCTGCTGAATACTTGTTCCTCTTGCAATTGCTGCTTGCTGGCTGCTGTCTGCAAATGTAAGCATCCATGGTTTGTGCAGCTCGCGAGGAATATGGACCTTTAGTTCTTGTTACGTTAATGTATTAAAATTGGTTGGATTGTTTGTTATTCACAAAAAGCTATTGACACCCTGTGTGTGTTAAGGCCTTTTCACACTACAGCACTTTCTAAAGCGCTTCAAGGCGCATTGATTCGGCTTTGCGTGATGATGCGCATTGATTCGCTTTGATCGCGTTCACACAACACAACATTACACAAAATAATTAACCATTGAAGGGTGGGACCAAGAAAATGGCTTCGGGCACATTGCGTTTCTGAACTCGTTTCACACGAAGAATTCCAACCCAAACTTCTACAACTTGTTCTCAGATGCTTGTTACAGCTATCCTGTAAGTTAAACATGAAATAGATAAGCCTGTGGTTCAATAGAACGGTGTACATGCTCAAAGTCGAAGAAAATGGTTTACCTCGTTCGAGCGAGTGATTTATAACAGCCAAAAAGCACACCAGACGACGAACACTTGGCTTTTCTTTACTTGTAGACATAACTAAGGGCTTCTGGCATTGTGAGAATAGCTAAAATCGAGTTTATTACCTTACCAAGGCGCTTTGATGCACATTGCTTCACCTCCAGAGGTGAAATGTGTGCGATGCGCATTGATGTGCCTTGAATTTTTCAAGTTGCAGTGTGAACGCGATCAAGGCGCTTCGATGCGCATTGAAAGTGCCAGTGTGAAAAGGCCCTTAGTTCTCAAAACACATTAAATGGCGGGCGAGAGAACAAATCCCTTGTAATCAAGGTCACAGTCTGTTAGAATGTAACCATAGAACGGAGATAGATAACATTATAGTTCTGCCTCACACAGATTCTGCATGGCATTAACCTTTACCCCTTTCCTCTGTACGAAACTATAAAGTAGTTTGCTCTTTTGCTACTTATCTTGAGAGAGGGTATCACATACTAAACTACTAAATGCTCCTTGTTAGCCCTAAGACATGCCAAGATCGTAAACTGTTTCTCTGATCCGCAGACTTGAGTACAATGAGGGGTATTCGCAGATCACCTTTACAGACAAGCGCCTTCTGATCGCCTAGTACCCTGGAGCAGACTGCAGCATACCTCCGCTACATAAAAATCCCTAACTCCTCTTTCTCAGTTGTGTCTTATTGCTACATGGTATGCCAAGCAGGTTTCTTTGTGATAGGGACAAGAAGGTTAAACTTTGTTTATTTTCATAAAGATAACCATGTTTACCAATGTGAAAATGAACAAATTTACATGTACAAAACATGTAACTCATTTATACAGTTAAACATACATATCAAAAAAATTGTAAAAACTAACAAGACGATACCACTGTCTTTAAAAAAACAATTATTAAGTTAACATTATTGGCATGATAAACAGCAAACATAATTGATGATTTGTACTACATAATATAAGACATGAGTTACAAGTATACTTGTAAACCTTGAAAATGATAACAGCTACAAAACTGTGCTGTATACATGTACATGTATAACCTACAGCCAATCCTTTGTCTGAAAAAGAAAAGATGATCTATTTAGCCTACATGTACAAATGCAAACAGCTAGCAAACATATACGTGTAGCAATTATGTATACATATAGGGACTAAAAAGTTAAATCAATTGAAGAATCACTTTCATTCATTAACAGCTCTCGCTCGTACTGTTCCTCTATTATATTCTGGTAATTAACTACCTCGTTCTTTTCCCGATAGCGATAGCGTTTACATGCCAATGAGAACAGGATAATTGATACAAAGATCCCAACACCTTTAGCCAAGTTATATATATACCACTGTATGGCATCTAGTAAATAGACATCCAGATTATAGATGATCGAGAACTTGATTGATAACATGAAGTACCATAATCCTATCAGCAGACCCTTCATTGAATTAGGAGCTTGAGCACAGATAAACTCCAGCATTGTCATGAATACCAGTAGATAAGATACCCCATACAAAATAAGGGGAGCAATAAAAACATAAAAAGTTTTATCAGGATTCACAAGGTTGGGACAAATATTGGTAAAATTGAAGCTGAAAATAATTTCAGCGTGTACAAAAGAACATTTAGACACAACTGCAGAATGAGGAAGATGTTGATGTAAAAATAATGAACAGTCAAAGGAGTGAGTAGTATCTCCAATCAATAAACTCAATAATGTCTGTAATGCCACTGCAATCAAAGCTACATACAGTCCAATCCATAATCGTGATAGTAAATTGGGAACATAACGCAGGAAAGCTCTCCTTGAAAGACGAAACAATGGAATACCAATCAACACTATTAATAGGGTAAGGTGCTGCGGATTAACATACACTATAAAAAAAGGTATGAAAGGTGGACAGCCATTGCATTTTATTATATACTGAGTTAAAGAAAATCCATCACCCAATAAGAAGAAACCAAATAATGATGCCATTAACAGTAATAGTCTAAAGAAAGTCTTGACATCCTCTACTTGTTCGTATGTGAATGGTCCACCATATTTGTCTTTACCCAAATCAATACGAGAAGGTAAATCATTCTCCCAGTATGACAAAGCACTACGTCTCATACACGTAGGATATTTATGGTTATATGAATATTTCAGAACTCGATACAACAGTTTCAAAGAATTTCTCGACATTGGCTCAACACGAAGGACTCGTTTTGACCACACAATAAGAAGACTGCTACTATACACAAGTATCTGACAAACAGCAATAATTAAAATGGCAATGTCTAGTTTTGCATAATAGGCTAAATTGTAATGTGTATGAGTCAAAAATATACTCATAAAACTTAATATATAAAATATCACCAATGGTCCGACATGAGCACACCAGAAATACCAATGTATGAATGAACTAAGCTGTTCCGAAGAGGCATCCATCATCTGATCCATACCTAACTGTATAGCATTAGCCTCAAACATACCCAACCCTAGTAGACCAGGAATGGCAACTAATATAAATCCAGCAATAGATAAAAAGAAAACTAATTCCTTATCAGCTATTTTGGGATGGAAAATTGCCAGTAAACCAGTAGGAACTAAACTTATTGAACTCAGTAACAATGGAATGAAAGACCGCATGACGATTCTGGAGCTACTCGAATACACCTCAGTTAACCATCCACACAATGGATACAAAAAATAGCAAATGCCATAACCAAAGGCAACACGATGAGTTGATCCATTATTCTCAAGATCACCAACCCATAGAGACAATGAGAAAAAACTGAAATGAATAGCCAAACAATACAACAAAAGGTCTCGCATACTACCAATGGCTATACCAAATTAAAACATCATACATGTATACCTGATACTTGTAAAAATACACAATGAAATCTGTGAGTACGATTTTTATAAACAATAAACATACTGTAAAAACATTGTAAAACTGTGGACAAAAAATTATGTGATTGAGACGGCCAAACCTTTGAATTTTTTTGTCGATGTTCAAAATTTTGAGATGATGCTTCAAAATCGAAATTAAGCCCATCAAAATGTTTGTGTGCTTCATTATTTTAACCCTTTGATTTCCACATGATTAGACAACTGCAACATTGTGTGTAGTATACGTACTTGATATTGTGAAGACAGTAGAAAAGCAAAAAAAAGAGTGAATTAATTATAACAGATAAAGCACTTCATCTAGTAACAAGATGAAAGAAACTTTCAGTCACAATGGCTATTGCAGTAGAACTGAGTACTGTGGTACTTGTGTTGGTCATCTTGCTCCTCTCCCAACTAGAACCCTGTCCACCTTACCGTCCACATCAGCTCCTTTGGGGTATTACCAAAAAAGGTCACTTTTACCGGTGGAGTCTAATTGGGCGCTAATTGTAGACCTCTCCTTGCCTGCCACCTGCCAAGATCACCATAGCATAAACAATGCCATTGATTCAGTGCTAACTATACCCCCACTATATGTTTCGGTTGATGAGGCGGTTGTTACTATTCATATTGACTGCTTAATGGCCAAGTTGACCTCAAGTCCGCATACCAGCAGGTTTCTATTCATTCAGCCAACTAACCATTGTAAGCATCTGCTGAAAGGACAGAGTGTACATTGATACAGAACTTCCTTTTGGGTTCGCCTTTGCCCTAGATTTTTAAACAGTGGTGGACTTTTTGTTACAAGTCATGAAGGCTAACGGTGTCCAGTATGCCATCAATTTTTTGGATGACAAGGTGGGGAGGGGGGGGGGGGGGGCTCCTGGGAATCAAGCTGGACTCAGGGTGCCTTGGGACAAGCTTTGGGATCTAAAAGGCCTGAACTCTTGCAGGTCATACACAAAAAGACAGCTCCTATCTCTAATTGGTCCCCACCTGACGTGGAACCATTGCCTGGGCCAGATTGCACCTTCCCAGGAACCTGACGTCTCTGTGTACAGCTGTTGAGGATGTACCAATAGCAGGGTGAAGAAGCTGGTGCCATATCAACCTTTCCAAAACGCTGACCACCAGTGACTATTATTCCGGGCTGAGGCATTGAGGTAAATGTAGTTAGCAGGGTGGACGAAGCAGAGAGGTAAGTTGAGCAACATAGGAACAAATGACCAGATTTAATGGTCTTTGCAGCATGGCTGAGCTGTCAGCCCACTGGATGGATGTGAACATTGCGAATAAGGAGCTCTTCCTCATTGTGGTGTAGCTGTTGTTATTTGGAGAACGCAGTGGTCAGGATACATAATCATATACAACTCAGATAACATGGTGGTTGTACAAACCATTTGCTCGCTCAGTCCAGGACCTGCTACTAATGCACCTTAATTCACACAATATTATGCTTCATGCATGGAGGCCCATTTCAACCTAGCACCACAGGCCTCCCACATTCCTGACGTAATCAACTCAGCAGCTGATGACCTACATACATGTGTATCTCGTTTTATTCTCCTCTTTTCAGGCATAACTCACACCCTGGCCTATATCCCACGATCTACTCTCGGTACTACTTGATACCAAAACAGACAGGTCATCTCAGCAATGGTCCCAGAGGCTCAGTATCCCTTTGAGAAAGCTGAGTTCGCTATCATGTAAAAGCTATAAATCCACTCCAACCCGGTTCCTTAAATTGTGTTATGTCGTTGACCTTTGCACCTTTTCCTCTGTATGAAACTATAGTTTGCTCCTTTGCTCCCCCCCTGCGGTATATGTCCTCCTACCTTGTCACTAGGATTCCTGACCCAAGGCTCTTGTTGACGCTCAAGAATGGTTCCCCACTAACTCACCAATTGCTGGCATCCACTGCCCAAGTGGGAATGGAAAATTCCTATCCAAACTATCGAGCAACCAGAGTGCGGCATACCTCCACTATGTAAGATGCCCCTCAGTTGTGCCATAAGGTATGCCAAGCAGCTTTCAATGTTACAGCAACCGAAAGTTAAACTCTGTTTATTTTCACAAAGATAACTGTGTTTACCAATGTGAAAATGAACAAATTAAGCTCATTTATACAACAAAACACACATAAAAAAAGCAAGCCAAGTACGATACGAAATGAGATGACACAACTGTTTTTAAAAACAATGTTTTTAAAAGAACAATAATACAAAATTAACGTTACTGGCATGATAAACAGCAAACACATTTGTACTATGATGTGTACAAGACATGAGTTACTAGTATCTTTCTAAACGACAACAATATTAATTTACAGTCAAAAAAATTTACATGTACATTCTATAAGTATGTACATGTATGTACAAAATTTTGTACAGTGTACATGTAAGCACTATGCACATGTACAGCGTATAACCTACAGCCAGTCTTTCGTCTGCAAAAGAAAAGACGATGAACAGCTCATAAATGAAAACAGCTGACAAAACATAGCAATTACACAATTACATATTACAGACTAAGAAGCTGAATCAATTGAAGAATCACTTTCATTCATTAACAGCTCTCGCTCGTACTGTTCCTCCATTATATTCTGGTAATTAACTACCTCATTCTTTTCACGATAGCGATAGCGTTTACACGCCAATGAGAACAGGATAATCGATACAAAGATCGCAACACCCTTAGCCAAGTTATATATATACCATGGTATGGTGTCCAGTAGGTAGACATCCAGATTATAGACAATCGAGTACTTGATTGATAGCATGGAGTACCATGATCCTAGTAGCAGACCCTTCATTGAATTAGGAGCTTGAGCACAGATAAACTCCAGCATTGTCATGAATACCAGTAGGTAAGATATCCCATACAGAATAAGGGGAGCAATAAAAACGAAAACAGTATTATCAGGATTCACAAGGTTGGGACAAATATGTGTAAAATTGAAGCTGAATATAACCTCAGTGTGCACAAAGGAACATTTAGACACAAATGCAGAATGAGGAAATTTCTGATGTAAAAATAATGAACAGTTGAAGGAATGAGTAGTATCTCCAATCAATAAACTCAATAATGTCTGTAATGCCACTGCAATCAAAGCTACATACAGTCCAATCCATAATCGTGATAGTAAATTGGGAATACATGTATAACGCAGGAGAACTCTTCTTGAACAACGAAACACTGGAATACCTATTAACACTGTTAATAGGGTAAGGTGCTGTGGATTAACATACGCTATAAAAAAAGGTATGAAAGATGGACAGCCATTGTGTTGTATTATGTACTGTGTTAAAGAAAAGCCCTCACCCAATAAGAAAAAACCAAACAATGATGCCATTAACAATAATAGTCTGAAGAAAGTCTAGACATCCTCTACTTGTTCGTATGTGAATGGTCCACCATATTTGTCTTTACCCAAATCAATACGAGAAGGTAAATCATTCTCCCAGTACGATAAAGTACTACATCTCATAGGATATTTATGATTACACGAATATTTCAGAACTCGATATAATAGTTTCAAAGAATTTCTTGACATTGGCTAAACAGGGAGGACTCGTTTTGACCACACAGCAAGAAGACTGCCAATGTACACAAGTATCTGACCAACAACAATAATTAGAATGACAATTTCTATTTTCACATAATAGGTTAATCTGTATTGCGTATGAGTTAAAAGCATACTGACAAAACATAACACATAAAATATCACCAATGGTCCGACATGAGCGCACCAGAAATACCAGTGTATGAATGAACTAAGCTGTTCTGAAGAGGCATCCATCATCCGATCCATACCAAACTGTATAGCATTAGCCTCAAACATACCCAACCCTACTAGACCTGGAATGGCAACAAATATAAATACAAAAATGGACAAGAATAAAAACAATTCTTTATCAGCTATTTTGAGAGGAAAAATCCCCAGCAAACCAGAAGGAACATAACTTATCGAACTAAGTAACAATGGAATGGAAGACCGCTTAACAATTCTGGAGCTACTTGAATATACTTCAGTTAACCATCCACACAATGGATACAACAAATAGCAAATACCATAACCAAAGGCAGTAAGATGAGCCGATCCATTATTCTCAAGATCACCAACCCATAAAGACAATGAGAAAAAACTGAAATGAACAGCCAAACAGTACAGCAAAAGGTCTCGCATACTACAGATGGCTAAACTAAACTGAAACGCACATGTACTATATCTGTTACTTATAAAAACATGAGTACATCAAATTGGTGGGTGTGATTTTATAACCAATGAACACATTGCTGATAATAATTTATCTATGTTGCTGGTTAGCTTTTGAAAGTTGATGTAAATATGAAAGTGTTAAACCCTCGCTGCCATACATGTACTGTACATGCAATACACTTGATCCAATATACAGTAGTAGAACAGTAAAATTTGCAGCTGCTTAAATTTGTGAGATTAATCAGATTATTGCTGTTGCCATAGTGACTTCTCTTTTTATTTATGCAACCTGCATCAAACAATAGCTTGCCCACAAAATGTATTATTGTAGCAGGAATAATTCTTGAATTTAAACAGCTGGTTACATAGAAACCTGATTTGACAACACAGCTCCTTACTGTCCATACACAGCATGCAACTTAAATGAAGATTCTTCACACTTTAACAACCAAATTAACCAAGTAACAACTAACAGGCATGTAGCAAACTAGTAGAGTAGACTTTGAGTTTCACTAAAAAGACTCCAGCACTTTTACAATAAAAAACTCACTATCACTAGAAAAGATAGTCCAGGAATTGGGGCCTTCACAGCAAGCTTTCAAAACTCTAGGGCCAGTCTTCACAGCAGCAGATGCCACCAAGAGGCCATTATCAGAGTAAATTCTAGGTGTAACTAACAAATTTTACAACATGTGCTAAAGGGGTGCGGTCATGTAGAGCAAATGGCGACCAGTAAAACTATCGATCAAAATACTCAAAAATTTTTGTCTTAACCTTGGCCATGTTGTGAAAAATCCCTTAAATCGTGGAATTATCAACGTCAAGTGCCTTTTTTAGAGTGTCAGTGACGTTCTATCATCAAACATCCACTGAGATTACACGGTAACACACAAACACACACAAAAATCAACTACTATAATCTTTCGCCCACGCTCAGGTTAATAATTATGTTACAGTAGCAGAGTCAATGTACATTTACTAATTACATGTATTATGGAGCTAAATCAATTCTACATGATATCTGTACTGTATATGTATATGTACACTGTGCATATATACATGTATATAGTAGCATCACACTCGAGTCTTAACACAAACTTACAATGATAAAGGCTGGTTCACAATATCAAACGCACTGGAAATTTTTGAATATTTTCCGTAATCTTGACGCAGACGAGATGGCAGATTAGAACAAATTTCTATTCCAGCGTCTTGCGTAACATTCTAGCGTCATATTGTGAACCAGCCTTAAGTGGTCAAATGTTGTGGGGCAAGTTGTAGTGTTAAGCTAGTGAGCAACATACAGCATACTTTAAATGAACCTTTTGACTTCCACATATGACAATGCATGAACACAATGACACATCATACATGTACATGCATAATGGAGTTCATTTTGAGTGACTAATAATCACTTACTTTAATCCCGATGTTGACCAAAACAAAGGACATTAATATGTAATCGAGGTGGCTCTTGTGAGAGGG
>JAYJLX010045041.1:0-13123 GCA_036873525.1 Chalinula nematifera | reverse complement strand
TACATAGTGAGCAAGATCCCTGACACTGAGGGAGAATATTTCATGCCAAGTGTCCTTGACGAGCATCCGAATCCTTGTGCTGATCTTCTAACAAATTCTCCATCAATCGAGCCATTGCTGCTTTCATGGGATAGTGTCCCTAATGGTCTATTCACCTCACTAACGACCAGTATTCAAGCTGCTGAAGGAGTCAACAATTATCATTTTGCCATGTCTCCTTCCTATGAGCAGTATCGTAATTGGATAACATTGGATTGCCCTGATCTCGCCTGCCAGGTTAGGCTAATAGAATGCGCTGCTTTTGTTGCCCTGCAAGTCTTGCGTTCTAAAGTCATTGCCAACCAATGTATAGAGGTACGCAGGGCAGTACTGAGCTGTATTGGCAAGATTGGGGAGAAGTTTAATTGGATGCCTTCACTAGCTAAGCCCAAAGAAGCTTTTTTTTGTAAAATAAAGCAGTGTACCTCGCGAGATGACATCCATTTTTGTCACCTTGATGCTGTTTCACACAAAGTGTTATCCTGTTCCAAAAGCTGCTTAATCACAGCAGATGCTCAGGCTAATTCACACCTGGTTTGGTGGGGACAAATAGGTATGTATATTTATACTATGTTCATGTCTCATCTGACTGTATTATTTTATTCCATTTTTAATTAAAATAGATGATTTGGATGATCCTAGCCAGTCTATTCGTATGGCAGTTATCAAAGCCCTCGATACTCGTCTGGATTTGCTGTCCTATGCTGCAGCAGGGAGCATCGATACTTTATCGACAAAATTATATGTTAAATCCCTGATACCTGAACCTGTTAAAGATGACCCTACCAAGTCGTTTGATACCTTGTTGAAGTGTTTCAAAGCATGTATTAAGCTCGAGCAAAGCCCCGGTAATGTGACCAGGAAAGCGAGAGACTTCATAACAGCTCTGGAGGAGATCGGGGGTGGTTTGGCCACGGCAGCTGATGCCATTAGAAACGACATCAATAAAGAATTGGGCAGTGCCAGCCCATTCATGACAGACCACATCAAAGCTACTGACACATTCATAGTATCTGATAGAGACCAACAATCTGGATCCAACCCCTCCATTATCGCAGTAGACAAGAGCGCAACCACTAAGGCTAAAAAACAGTCTCAAACCAGCCACCACACTGAGATTGAAAGCAAAGCTGTGGAAGTTCAAACTGAACGGTCTCGAAGACGTTGCAATCTATTTTAATTTTTTTTCGATTGAAACTCCAACTTTTAAACATGACGTGTGAAATTAATGATTATGTTATTACAATAAAGTTTTTTTTAGTTGTTTGCAAATCTAGTTGTATTGCCATTCGTGTAATAGCCGCTTTCTAGTCAAATGCTGTGCAATTTTTTTATTCAGATTATTGATTTTAATAAAATAACTGAAAAGTAACATTATTTTTTTAGTTTTTAAATTGCAAATGAAACTTTTCAACAAGATTACATGTGAAATTATTATTCATTGCAATAAATTTTTTTTAACATTTCGATTTTTAAATTTTTTAACAAGATGCCAGTGTAATGATGTTTTTTGTTACAATAAAGTTGTTTTTCGAACTGTTTGCTAATCTGCGATTCCATATATTCCAGCATTAACGTGCTTATTGACCTCCCCTATATATGTAGTCATCGTGGATCCAACCCATGTAGGATTGAGGATTTGGTATAATGAAATTGAAGAGTGTATGTAGCCGTTGATGTGACCAATCAGAATCTACAGTACTTTAGTATTAACACGATACTTACCCTCTAGTATTAACATATACATGCCCTCCAGTATTAATGTACTTATATACCTACAGTGGTAATATCTTGAGTGTTGATGTACCCATGCAGTATGTACCTTTTCAGTACGTATTAATGGTAACGTATATCTGTATTATGTCAATCCCTTACGTAGCTGGGGTTACAGCCAATTATTGTAATCATGAACTTTTACCATTTTCATTATACAAACTAAAATATCTAATGCTGAGTTATAATAATTGAATACATGATCGATTGATATTTAATACACTGACACAAAAACAAAAAAAAATAGTTAAATAAAGTAATACAAATTTTACGAAACATACTTTATTATGTGGAAGAAAACAAACATCACTGAATAAAAAAAAAGCAGATCAAAAAAAAAACAAAAAAAAGCCAGCAAATAATGCGGTCAGAGAACTACTGTATTGTAATGAACACACTTTCGGTAAAAGAAAACTACAAATACATTATCATCTTGATCAGTTATATTATAAGTATTATCTAAAATAAGTTAAATACATGAAAAAGCCACATAAATAATAATATTAATAGTTTTAATGAGATGAATCGATAAATCCTTTGTTACTTGGAGTAGTGTCTTCAGAAAGCGATTCCATATATGGCGAATATTCTAGCAATAATACACAACAGATTACATTAGTAGCCACTCCCACATTAGACTAGCCACTCCCACAATAGACTAGCCACTCCCACATTAAACTAGCCACTCCCACATTAGACTAACACTACCAGCTAGCACTCCTACACTACTTATTACCTGAAGATTTATCATTAAACGGTATATGATCCATTGAGCCACCCTACACACAAGGAACAGATAACCCTATAAACCCTAACCCAGCCACCCATCTCACTACATATGTACCTTTAAGTTCATTGATTGGGTATACAGCTGTGAATTATGTTGACCTTTGTCTGCTGTATTCAATGAGTGCACAGATTGACTGATTGGCATCACAGTCTGACCTCTATTACGGACTCCTATAGTAATGTAGGGTAGTATTGGGAGAGACAGAGGTGAACACAGACTGACTATATGATGAACAGATATACATGTACGTACCTGCTCCAAGTAATGATGGACCGGCATCCTAAAATAACAGAATACCAGAGTGCACGGTTTATATACATTTTAGTGCATTAACAATAATGAAAGTTAGTCAAGAGCTTACAGGCATTTCCTGGAACTTCATTTGGCCGTGCGGACCGAAGTGCTGAATATGGGTGAAGTCCAGTGGACCTGATATTTCTACTTTAGGGCGGGGCTTGTTGACCATGGACTGTCCCCTGGTCCTGTAAGAGGAGACGATATACATACTATTAGATACAGCTGGTGTAGACTAATATTAGTGACCTTCGCTTGCTGCTAGTAATGGCTGTCATTCTTCTATTAACACTGGGTAAACGGAGCTCCTCTGAAAAAGGAAAAGTAACAAAATAATTGCAACTATAATGCTATCAATGTGTGCGATGGGAGTTTATAAGTTTATATAATGTTTACCTTCTTGGTCTTTAAGTTTAATATAGATTGCCGTAGGCTGGTCACTGGAATAACACATAGCAATACTTCCATTCATTGACAAGCATTGTAACTGTAAGGGAATGAGGGGAGGGAATATACTATAAAGCACGAAAATCACAACATAAGTAATTGAAAATTTTATAGAAAGTCATCCATTCTGTCTGTTTATCTGTCTATATGTGTTAATTCTACATACCTTCTTCAGTGACACAGTCTGTACCCATTGCGAATTATTGACATCAAAAACTTCCAATGCACAATCAGTGAACACCAATAAATATGGAGACTGGTACACTATAGACCAAGGAGAAGGGTTAGGATGGGAGGTGGGGATAACAATATATAAATAAACTAATCTCTACTGGTATCTTAATACATACCGATCTGTGAGGGAGTCGCATGCCATAACAGTTCTTGAGTACGTGATCTCATTCCATCACTATTCACATATATACCCACCACTACAAATAAAATATCATACATTACAATAGCATTAGTTATTGTGGGTGTGGTAATAAATAGAAAAGGGGTGTGGCTGATGTGGTAATCAAACAGGAAGGGGTGTGGCAGTGGGAAATTTACTTACAGTGAAAGCATAGTAGGTATTCCTGTCCATTGTTAACTTCAACTGCACACATTGCGTTGAGTTCATTGATTCTAATGAAACCCAGGGAGAGGTCCTGAGGGTTGACCAGCTCTAAAGAACAAGGAATGTGAAAAATAGATAACATGTACCATGCAAATGTATATTGGCGTATGGATAAATTAAAACATTTACAAAGGAAAAGAGGCGTGTCCTTGATTTTACTGGGCTATACCCACATTTCCATTACAACGTGTCTAATGTATTGTGTGTGTATTAAATGCTGGCTCACTCTTCTCAGGTTCATCTAGGTATACGTTAAACAAAGAGAATCCTGACTGATATCCGACACACAGTTTATCACTAAACATGTGCATACAGTGGACCTGATGAGATACAACAATATCCTACAGAGAAAGAGAGAAAGAGTACGCTAAAATCATCTGTCAGTATTATTACATATATATGTGCGTATTGATGTTACCTTCTTATGTTCATAGTGTTGTTTCGATCGATTGATTTCATAAATCAGGATTCTGCTCTTCACGGCAACACAGACATAGTTAGTAGGTCCCAAATTACCACAGCAGAATACATGAGCTCCTAAAATGAAATCGAAAGTACATACATAAACAGAGAGTGACAGTGCACAATGTGGATACCAAGCCACACCCACCTTTAGTCTCCGATATTTCAATAACAATGTTCTTAACTTCGCCACTATCAAGAGCAGCAAGTGGTAGAATACGAAGAGTAGCTTGACGTCGTCCTATGAAATAATTGATTTGCTGATTGATTTGTTGATTGATTTACTGATTGAGTTTCCATACCTGCCAGTAATAACACAAGGCCCTCGTCTGTAAGGACCTTGATCTGGGATATTCTCTTAACGTCTTTATCACTAAACTGGAATAGACCTTCTTCCACAATATCCAACATGTATAGGCAATCCTCTCCACCTGTGATTAGGGTAGTGTACATAAAAGGGTATAAAGTGGGAATACATAAGAGATATTAACTGGAGTGTACATAAAATAAGAGGGGAGTGTACATATGAGGGTATTAAGCAGGAGTGTACGTATGAGGGTATTAGAAAGGAGTGTACATAAGCATACAAGAGATTACCACAAGGTAAAAGATAGACAAATAAACTCACCGATTAAAATCCTGTCAGCATTACATACTGCGACAGACATGGCGTTTTTCAAAACATTGACTTGCTGAGAACTGTACAGTCCATGACATGTAACAGCAGTAGCCTAAAGGAATCATCAAGCGATAAATACTCACACAATATACAGGGGAGGGGCTTACACTAGTTCCAGCATGCATAACAATATTACATACAGTATGACTGGTCTCAGTGCTCACCATTTTATTTGGCGATTGCTTGGCCGCCTTCTGGAGTTCCTCTAGTGTTGCCACCCACTTGTCTCGCTCTGTTTCACTTTCAGTTCTGACTAGAAGCTCGCTATGTACTCCGATACTACTACAGGTTGGCTGGGAACATGATATCTAAACAAAATAAAATAATATGAATGAGCAAGCAGCAGTGGACTGGATGAATGGATTACCTTGAATATTGTTGGGATAAGCTTTTCACCGGCATGAATTACATCCTGTCGAGTGACTTTCGAAACTCGGAAGTTAATATCCCTGTTGTAACAATAAGAACATTTTACAGTAACAATTAAAGATTTAAGGGGCCAAGGAAAGGCAGGTCTCTTGATTTACTTTAGGCTGCCATAACTTACCGTATGTCAAAGATATAACTGGAGGAGTTTGAGGGTGTGTGGATGTCATTGGACGGATCATGTACTAGCACTTTGAAGTCACATACAAACGCATACGCCCTATTCCACCCCTTCTTGACTCCGCCTGGTCGTGGCAGGTGTATCCAACCCTCACATGCCGTCCCCACTCCATGATGTATATCGATTCCGTACGGCAGTTTAGCTATGGGAGAGGGGAGGAGCAACTCAACAACAAAGAATCATACTAGAGCTCAAAGCTAAAGCTTTAATTGTAGCATAAAATACAATTGTTCTTTCCCCACAAACCTTGTCCTGGAGGTAGAGGGCAAGTTGCGTATACCTTATCTTTGCAGTGGACATGGCAACTCATTTGGCAGTCTAAAGGAAATAATCAATATTTAACGTATTACAGAATGCGACCAAGGGGGTTTGGTATCACATACTCTTGCACATCATCCCTTGCCTGACCAGACCAAACATAACGCTGGTACACGCATCGCATTTAGTAGGGGAGTCGAATGATCTCACCACAAGCTCATGTGATGCTTCGCGACCACTAGGAGTCTAATGGAGAAGAAAAGAGGACAGAATGTTACATAGATGTATTGAAGCATGCTATAAAATTAAAATTATTTAAGAGGGTATTAAGTAGAAGTACATATGAGGGTATCAAGTATAAGTACATAAGAGGGTATTAAATAGTACACAAGGATGGATAGAATAATTCTTATACGCGCAAATAAATCTAGACTTTCCTCGAATTTTACCTTTTGTGGTTTAGAGCTTGTGACCTGGAGAGATTTGGAGATTTCTGATCCACTCGGACTGCTTTGATGGAAGAAGGAGCTGCTGGCAGAGAAACTGTCATTACGGGAACCTAGAGAGAGCAGAGGAATCAATATATTTAGTACATGTATAAGTATATGTACACACCCAATCCTTGTTTCATCTGTTGTAGCTGACGTTGCAATGTTTCATTCTCTTTCACCAACTGCTCATTTTTAGCTTTCATTTGGTCAAATTCGCTACATGAAAATAAAAACAGCAGTCATAGATAATTGAATTAATACAAACCAAACTTCCAAGAGGATTCACTTCAAATGATAAAAACTAATTAAACCCACAGGACATACTCTGTTACATACATGTACACGTACATACCTCTCAGAGTGAGTCAGCTGTGTTCGAGCAGCAGTCAACTCTTCTTGCAGCTTTTGTTTAGCTCTTAATTCGTTCTCAAGGTTCTGTTGAAGCTCCACCCTCTCGAACTTGTCCCTTCGCAGTGTCTTCCTAGCCACCCATTCTTCGCTTTGCTATAACAAAACACACAAGATTAATGTTTTGGTACAACACAGTCCTCCATTACAAATGGCCAAACACGATAACTTACTTTTCCTATAGTTGAAGCTGTGGTCTTTAGCCCTTCAACATCATCGACCAGACGCTTAGCCACTGACTGGAGATATGAACGAGCATTCTTCTCTTCTGATACAAGCTGAACAATTTCAGCAATCTGACGCTCCCACTGGAAGAGAAATAGAGAGGGGGTCAACCAGATAAATTATTGAAGATATTATTATTAGTACCTGTGACAATAGCTCCTTGTTCTGTCTGAGTTCCTTCAACTCTTCTTCCTCTGACTGTCGTTGCTGATTCAGTGTTTGTAGCTGTTCAGTGAGTTGTTCTATCTGTTCAGTATTGGTCTTGTTCTTCTCCTGTAGGGAGGATTTCTCAGTTTCGAGTTTTTCTATTTTCTCTTTCATGTTTTCCTCAGCCTCTTCCACTGCTCGGTTCCTGGCCCGGGTCAACTTTGCAATCTAAAGAATAAAGTTATATTGAATACATAATTATTTAGCTATTTACTGACATTTGCCCCGCCCCTCTACCCCACCCCTCTCCCCCTTTCCCTCCTGGCCAAACAATCCATACAGTGTTCATGTATCATACAGGCTGATGTGTGTAGTTGTGGAAAATCAAACTGTTGAACCAAACTTAGTTAAAATCTCACCTCTTTCTGTGTTTCGCTGTTGTTTGCCTCAAGTTCCGATATCTTGCTGTTCAGTGTCTGGACTTCGGTAGCGTTCTTCTCCTCCAAACTCTTCAACGATTCCTGATAATCAGTTTCCTTGTTACCCAACTCCTTCTGTAGTCTAAAAGGGGTTAAAGTAACAGGTTAAATCAACCATGTGATACAAATATGATAAAGAAACTCCTCTACACATAATACAGTACAATATACATACAGTATACACACATAATATTACATGTACTGTAGTACATTAATACATACGTATAATTATAATAACATAAAATACATACACATAGTGTAGTAATTATAGTGTCTACCTTTCCACTGTGTTCTGTAAATCAGCTGCAACTTGTCCACTGTAACCGCCTCTACTCTGTTTCAACTAAAAAGGATTTGGGAACAGTAAGTAAGAAACAAACACTAACAATAAAGGTTGATCAGATACTAGCCAAGGTAACGGTCAATTATAAAAACATACCCTATGATTATAATTTATATATTATACATAATTAAGGGGCTTACTGTAACGATCAATTATAAAAACATACGCTGTGATTATAATTTATTACACATAATTAAGGGGCTCACTTTCAGTTCCTCTTCAAGATCCTGAACAGCTCTCTCGCTCCTTAGTCTTTGCTTCTTCTCCTGACGTATATTTGCCTTCAGTTCGTCATTCTCGGATACCAACTAACAAAATAAAAAAATACAATATTATTATACTATACATATAAACCAGTCGTTATACTCTATAGTACATGTAGTATATACAATACATATAAGCCAATGGTTATATTCTACAGTATACTATACATGTATACATGTATATACTAGTTATTATACTCTAAACCAGTGATAATACTGTACTAGACCCACCTGTCTGCGCTCCCTCTCACTCTCTCTAAAGTTCTTCTTGACCGAATCCAATTTAGCTGCTACTTCGTCTAATAGAGACGCCATGTTATGGTTATTGTTAGCATCATAGCCATTTAGAGAGGCCACTTACCAAGGTCTTCTTCTTTGTCCTTTAGTGCTCGACTCAGCTCCCTCTTCTGAGCTCGATACTCGCTGAACCTAGTAATAGATTACGTGCAGTGTTTTAAACACAATTGTGGAATTTAAACTATGCAATTAACTTGTCTGATAGTTTAGCTATTTCATCTTGAGCTTCCCTGTATGCTGTACGGCTGTCCAACAGCTCCACCTCTTTGTTGCTCAAGGCAGTCTTTGCAGAGGCTAGTTCGTCGAATAAACTAGTTTTTTCGCTTTTCAAAGAGCGACAGGCTCGTTCTAAGGTTTTAACACGACCAGACACTTCTGAATAGAGAAATGGAGGGATAAAAAGAAGGGTAAAATGGCTGACAATGTTACTTATAATGTTATTACCATCCATGCTCTTCTGGGATTCGGATTCTTTTTTAGCTTTTGTCAACTCTGCCTCTAGTTTCTTAACTTTCTTAGTCAGTCTTTCTTCTTCTTCAGTTGGACCTGAACAGAGCACAGAACAAATCAAGAATGAAAAGGCATACAGAACAGAGGGTGGACGGACAAACCCATTTCCGGTTGGTGTATGATCCCGGTCTCCTCATCTCTGGTAGGGAGGATCGGTTTGGGAGGGTTATCCCCAAGGGAACTACTATGGGTATACGTGAATCCAACGAATGGAAGTTGGAAGGTTAGAGCTGACATACTCAACGGAGGAGTATTGTCCTGTAATTAATAATAACGAGATTCATTAGAGTGAATATTACTCTAATTAACGCACATTTCTCCCTCCGCCATCATCGTCAGGTTCGTAGGGCTCAAAGTTCCTGGTGTCAGCCTCAGAAGTGAACTCGGGTATGTAAGGAGGTGTTTGGGTGCGGAGAGTGTCCCAATCGACCCCTCGGAAGAAAGGGTGAGACTTGAAATCATCGATACCGTTTCGTCCCAAACGATCATTAGCATCACAAATCAAACTGAAAAAGTAAATATATCAAGAGGTGTGTTAAGCCTGGCTTGACAGTGTTGTATTAGGTGAGTGCTTATATAAATTGCATAGGCAATTTGATCTTTCAACACGTTTGCATTAATTGGAATAGACTAAAGTACATTTACGTTGAGTTGAGGATTTGCTCATTAGTATTCATTGGCAATTATTGCGCAATAATTTATCATTGATAATGTATTAAGTACGGAAGTGCGCGGGCGGTGAAACCATAATTAATGAATTTTAGATGAATATCTAATGAGCAACTCCTCAACTCAACGTGAACAGACTTTAGGATTTTATTACCAAGTCAACATGTTCTACTACGATCTTAATTATTATGAGTCAGCCTTTATAATTGGGAATTGCAACAGGTCCAATGCAACAATAACTGGTGTTTATTATTTTCATTATCGAAAAGGGTAAAGCCATTAACTTTAATTACTCTTTAATAGTCCCACGACGGAAACCAATTAATTAGGCACATCTTAAGAAAATTATACACACGAAATAAACAACTTGTTAACAAATGGCTGTGACAAGGTATGGTTGAACCTGTTGTACCGAACAACATGTCACCGACCCATACCTGGTGATCAGTGTTCTTGCATTGATGGACACAGTGTTGGTATCTACATCATCAGGAAATTCAAAGGTTGTCTAAAGGAAAGAGAGACACGGGTAAGCATTCATAAATAGCACAGAGAGGAATGTACAATGGGTATAATGTATTTAATCACAGCCAAACAGCTTATATACATTTATACACCATTCTCAGTTTCATTCCTATTTCTCGGTCTCATTCCTATTCCTCAATCTCATTCCTATACTTTAGCTTCATTCCCAGTCTCATTCCAATAACACAAGTATCATACAAATGAATATTCTTAGTCTCCTTTCTGTACCCCAGTCTGTACCCCTTTACAAGACTCATTCCCATACTTTATCAGTCTCATTCTCATACTCTAACCTTGTGTTGCATGATCTTGCTGTAAGTTTGAAGTAGCGATTCAGCATAAAATGGAGTCTCTCCAAACAACATCTCATAAACACAAATACCCAGAGACCACCAATCACACTCTGGTCCATACACGCCACGCCCATCTTCCATTGCCTAATTAATTAAATGGCAGTTAATTAAAAACCAGTTAATTAAACAGTAGTTAATTTAAGAGCAAAAATACCTGTAATATTTCAGGACTAATGTAGTCAGGTGTACCCACGGCTGTTGTACTGTTCACTTTACGATTTGAGTCCATCTTTAGGCATGAGCCAAAATCAGCTAAACAAATGTGGCCATCTTTACTGATCAACACATTATCAGGCTTGACATCCCTAGTGAAATAAGGAAGACAGCAAACAATAAAATCGGTTTATTACCCTTACCCCTCCCCCTCCCTCTCTTCCTCTTTACCTGTGGACATATCCCAGCTCGTGAATAGAATGAATAGCTAGAATCATTTCAGCTGCGTAGAATTGTACCATGTCTTCCGTTAAACGGTCTTCGAATTTGCTTAATAAGGTCAACACATCTCCACCAAGATAATAGTCCATCACAAAATACTATTACAAAGAGAAAGTTAGAGTTGAATTGTAGGCCAAAATTCTATTATTGTGCTGAAACTATACCAGATTGTTTTTGTCTTGAAACGCATAATGAAGCTTAGTGATCCAATCTTTGCTACCAAACACCAGAACATCACGCTCTTCTTTAAAGCAAGCAGTCTGCCAAAACGAGAATACAATCCCATGATGAAATACACAACAGAATGACCTTCGCATGTACAAACACACCTGTTGATTTACTACACACATGAATAACTACATTAATAGTCTTTGATAGGTTGTATCTACATGTAATGTTGATGTTTCATCCTTTTACTAACATTCACCTATTCTAATCAGTATCATTCATGCCAGTACAAGCATTGTGTACTTACCACAAGGAAGGTAGGAAGCCTAATATAGTGCTAACAAATATAAAACTTTTTGTGTCAAACTATCGATCCAAGTACTATAGCTTGAAACTGGTTATTGGTTTAAAATGTGTGCCACTGACCGTCTGACGCTTCAACATTTCTGCCTTGTTTAGGATCTTCATGGCGTATATCTGATTCGTGGATTTCATTTTTACCACCTGGAATTATACAAATAGAGAAAGCTGTAAACAGATAGGCGGACAAGCAAATACACAGGTAAACAAACGATAAACAAACATCATAACTTCATTAAAGTCAGTTTGTGTCGAGTGGGAGGCTTCCTTTCATTAAGTATTAAATGACTATAATTACATAACCGTAATAATATAATTATATTAAGTACACAAATGTGTGGGCGATAATTAATTTCAGATGACTGTTTAATAAGATATGTGAATTACAGACTATTATAGCTAAGGGCTGTATTATACATTACACACACCTTGACTTCACCAAATGCTCCTCTACCGATGACTTCTAACGTGTCAAAGTCCGAAACTGACAATCGACAGTTCCTCACATGCTCAACGACCGGCTTAGCTATTAAATATTTGATATTAAAAAATAATTAATTTAATAATTCATTCACATATTTGCCTAGTTATCGCATTTATACAAGCAATAAAACAAACGTAATCAAGTTTTACCTATTTCCACAAATTCAACGACGGTTCTCTCTCGTTTGATATTAGAGGTACAGCACTCGTCGTATAGAACCAGGAGGATATCTAGCAGAGTCTCTACACTGAACCATTTGTCTTTTTCATCTATGTTCCTAGACTATAAAATAAAATTAAAAAAAAAATTATTTGAAGCCCAGGTATGCAATAAAGTGGACATCTTTAGTCCAATTTGATATAGCAAATTAATACTAAATTATAGCTAGCGTTACAAATTAGTGGGTGTGGTTTCCCTCCTCCACAACCCCCCCCCCCCTTACAGTGTGTTCATTCTATTGATTACTGTACTAATTCCTTTCCTACTCCTCTGTACTGTACAATCTAAACTAATACATTGTTACACACTTTACACAGACAAAGGGCAAAGAGAGAGAGAGAGGAAGACTTAATCAAATGTTAAAATGATATCACCCCTTTATAAGGTGTAGTCACCATTTACTATGTAATAATACTATACTGGTATTCCAATAATTTAACAACAGATAGAGGGGAACAAGGGAGAGAGAGACTGCACTGTGACACCCTGTAATAGTTTCACTATAAAACACACTAGCAGGAATAAGGAACATAATAAAATAGTCTAAAATATATACAGACAGACTAACAGTACAGGCTATATGTACTACATATAGCCTGTATATCTAATGAGTATAGTTCAATGCACTGATGTATAGTGGTTTAAGTAAAGTGGTTTAATCAGTCACTATTTGATACATACACAAAGTGCAGGTGTGCATGTTTTAGGGCATAGGCCAACTAGTGCTGGTTAACAGTAAGGGTATACTTGGCAGATGAAAATAAGGTTTTATTAACCCA
>JAYJLX010045030.1:0-13123 GCA_036873525.1 Chalinula nematifera | reverse complement strand
CACATATCTAACAATAAATAATGCTATGCGTTTATATTACTGTAGCCAATACTATGTATGTAATATAGTGATTACTGATTATTATGATTATAGAATCTCCAAACTCCATTACACCGTTGCCTTCTAAACTCCTCCTATCATGATATTGAAGCCACAATAGGGTTATTGATGTCCCATGGTGCTGATCTATACCAGGAGGATAAGGTTAGTTTATACTACAGTATAAACTGTTGACATTGTTACAACTCCTATTAACTCCTTAATGTCTGAATTAATGCTGAGACTGTGAACACTGCTGACTCAGCACTTGTTTATAACATGTGTCCTGCATGGCCTTGTGGTAACACTGAAACTCCAATGTCTTTACTGCCTTTACTGCCTTTACTGTCTTTGGTCTCTAGTATTTTCAATCAGTGACAAAAATTGCATGTGTATAGTCTCGTTGTCATGGAGACGGGAGAACCAAAAGCTCTGTGTAACCACCAATTTTCACGACACCCAACACTTCCACCATTTTTTTGGCCCCACCAACTGACATACTGACTACACTCAATCCTTTGTCTGACGTTAACGAATTATACTTATGTATCTGTAGGTGCTCGAGATTGTAGGTGCATGCGTTCTTGGACCACCTAAAATTAAACATACTCAATAATAGTAAGGGGCTGTGCCTTTAAAAACCCTGTACTATAGGGTAGGCCTCCTGCCTCCTTCCGGCCCCTTAGAAACCCTTGTATTTACGATTTAGGGGGATATTAGTGTGAAAAGGGGTCTCTTCTTTATACCAACTTCTCTTTTACAAATCAAAAAAGTTAGCTTCCTATGCCATGTAATTAATTCTTTAGCATATAGATATGGACACAAATGTTACGATGCATGGGCAGAGCTCAGAACAGCATCTTGAGATGCAGCTCAGATCATCTTGAGATGCTTACAGGTGTTAAAGGGTTAAAGGATGCCAAGAATTATATTAATTATCAATTCAACTGAATATAGAACTATTGTACTTACTTTTATATTCATCGACATGTAATACCCTTTTGTACTATCCTTTTTACTTCCTCATATACCAGTATAACCAATCTCCAGTTCTTATTGGTACTGTGTTGGGACGAGAAGATTTGTTATTGTCCCATGGTGTAAGTGACGACACTATAGCCAAGGTCAGTCCATTGATATAAAGTGTATGATGTGTTTTTATAGTCTGACTATCATTCTTATACACTTATTCACTGTATTGTTATTATTATTATTGTTGGCTATTACTGTATAGTATCGACTACCTCAGGGATGGAAAGCAGAATATGATTATCCTGATCGAATCAAATATACCAATGCTATCACAGGAAGGAAACAATATGTAAGTAATTCTGTGTGGTAATGTGCTAAACTTAATTGACCAATACTTTGCAAGCCATGCCCACTTTATGCCAATAGAGTTAGATAGTGATATAATCGCACAGTGTGCATGTGAGTGTATGTGTAGTATAGTGTGTTATTGTATATTCTATTATATTTGTAGACTCGTCCATTGTTCCAGTGAAGGATGGTCATTCAATGATTTGTGTTTTATTTATTAATAATACGTGACTAGAACTACCTTATCAAACTGAACCTTTTTTGTTACTTGCATGCTTTATCAGGAATTATTTTTATACCAATTCATTTGATTTTCTTGTGTAAGTATTTTTTAAAAGCAATAGTTTCGATGGCTGTGATATTATTATAGTGTAGTAAAAAGGATACAGAGCTATAGCTAAAAATAACAGTGTACATAATAGTTTTGAATGCAATGTTGAATGTATGTGGGTGTGGTTTGCAGAAAACCAACAACAAAAAAAATGGCTCTTGGAAAAATAGCTTGTTGTTTGGGTAAGTTGTATTATTGTACTTATAGCTGTATCAGTCCATCAATTAAGTATTAATGAATACACGTCAGGTATAGATGATTTCAATGATGTGTATGTGTTGTGTGATTCAGTTAAAGCAAAATGGGAGACTCTGGCAACAAATCTCAAAGTGCACAGATCCATAGTTGAGGAAATAGAGAGCAGTGAAAAAGATCTGGCAAAGTGTCTTCGTAAAGCTCTATCAGCTTGGTTAAAGGTTTCCTCCCCAACTCAACCTAAGCCCTCCTGGAGGTCGCTATGTGATGCACTGGCTGCTGGTATGGGTGAGGTAGCATTATCAGAGAGAATACAGAGGGAACACCCTTGTGGGTGTGGTTTGTGTAAAGGTTAGAATTAATGGTTAAACTATATAGATTGAGGATAATTGTACTGTTTATGTATTGTAAACAGTTACTATTCCTGCGGTGTTGATGGAGCAGCCGGCTGAAACCAGTCCCACTGAAATCCATTCACAATGTATGTTAGAACAATGTTAATTGTCATGCAGTGACGTTGACTTATGTATTAATATATCAGGTTCCAGAGCTACTCCTATAGCAAAGGCTGTACAATACAATGACACTAAAAGTGCTGCCGCTGAGCTGGCGAAATTATTTGATGAGCTAGTGGAGTTTTTGCATCAAGAAATACGCCATCTTAAGATAGACACAATTCGATACCACATCAGCCAATATTTCAAAAAGGAAGAAGATGAAGTGGATGATTCGATTGAACAGCACCTTTCAAAGATTGAACACTATGATACTCCTAATGCTATTCTGAATTATTTCGTTCGTTCCAACTTCATAGGCTACATCAATTACTCACTGGTTAAAGTCTTTCAGAAACTAGCCAAGAGTCGATTACTGGACAAACGTATTGAAGAATACGAGAAAGATTACCATTATTTCCTGGGAGTTACTCTAATGGAGTTTCACGATACCTTCCAACAGTGTCCAGACCTTCGTCCTGATTATCCAGCAGGAATACCTAAATTCACGATACACTTGGAATCAGAGTGGGATGGGAAAAATGTCTTCAACTTAAAAGAGTTCCTAAAGCAGTGTTTTGATAACAGCGATTGCATCGATCAACTGATGATTGCTAAAATCAGCAGGAATTGTATCATCATTACATTTGCTGTTCTCCCTCATATTACCCGAACAGTTCTACAGTATCTAACCAATGATGATGTCATTAGCACACTGAAGAGAGAAGGAATCACTGTCGACATCAGCAAACAAATGATGACATATCAACAGAAAACAACAGAAGGAATTGTTACAGTTACAGCTGGTTCTATTGCAACGGTAACTCTGTTGTTATACTAATAATAGTTCAGTATCATAATTATTATTTTATTAATAGGAAATACCATCAGAATCGAAGACTGAGCAAAAATTACAAGGTTATAAGAGAATACTATTATTGTAATTATTCGCTATTACAGACCAACCACCATTAGTTGGTATGCTATCAATCAAGCCTGGTTGGGATGCAACCAGTGACTCTGGACACACAGGCAGTTTAGGAGACACTGAAGGAGGTATAGTATACAGCTAGTGTTACTATAAACTCTTAATCAGCTTTAATTCATCAGCCGGGGATCAACAATTAATTGATGGACTCAAAGAAGATGTATCACTAAAAGAAGCTGTTGATGCCTATGAATATGATCGGAATAGATTAAAGAGACAGATTAAAACATTAGGTATACTATTTAGTGTTTAGTAGAATGTTTGGTACTGGACTAGAGGTTATGAAGTCATTGTCTTAACTTTATTATTTGTGTGTACCTTCTATTTTATTAGAGGTTCAACTTCAACTACATAAAAACATGGTGGTTGAACTTGACCAGACTAAAGGTTGAGTGTCTCTAAAGCCTAGTTTACATAGTGACTGACGCAATGAGCCTACACGACCCGACACATCATTAGAAAAAAAACTGTTATCTCCAATTGAGGTACAGCATCAAAAGGTCAAAATGCCTACGTATTTAATTAAACAGGAACTGTTGCGTCACTATGTATACTAGCCATAATAGTCAGATGTTATTATAGTTACAGTTATAGCCATTAAAATATACTCAATTCATTTCATAATAGATGAACTGCACAATACCAAACTATCGTTGACTAAACTAAGAGGTATATAAAAGAAAACATAATAATTATGTTGTTTTGAAATTCATTTTAATATTTTTTATAGATTATGTAACAGAAGATAAGCTGGTTAGTTGCATAAATGGGTGTTTCGTTATGAGTTGTTTTTCATTAAATATTAGAATGAAGAATTATTTTGGGCAGTCAGGATTGGTGATGAGAAGCGTGTCAAGGCACTTGTTGATTCAGGAGCTTATATAAATGCATCAAATAATGTAGGTTATTGTACAGTCACCACTAAAATCCACTTGTTGCATATAAGTTATTGCTCATTTTATTCTTTCTGCAAAGCTAACAAACTAAACATTAATTATAATTCCTATTTCTGTAGGGGGGTGAAACTCCATTACACATTGCTTCCTATCATGGACATGCTAATCTGGTCAAATTATTAGTCTCTCGTGGAGCAATAGTGGATGCAGTATCTGCTAGCACTAAATTTAAGGTCAGCTAGCATAAGCAATCTACTTGGTATAATTTATTAAGCCCTCTTTTCCTATTTAGTATGATTGGACTCCATTACACTATGCCTCCTCCAAGGGACACACTGCTGTAGTTCAAGTATTACTCTCTCATGGAGCTACTGTGGATAGTGTTACTAATGTCAGTTATAAATCATGTAGTATTATGATAATTTATTATATGCATTATAATCACTATATAGCATGGTAAGACAGCATTATATTATGCCTCTAAGAATGGACACTGTGAAACTGTTGAATGTTTGATCTCCCATGGAGCAGGAGTGAATAAACGAGATGAAGATGTAAAAATAAAAGTCCACACAGTACAATATACTATACACTATTGACATACATACAGTAATGCCTTTTTATTAATAACTATAGTTTAGACTAAAGGTCAATTGAGTTGATAGTTAAAACTATTTAGTGCTGCCATTGTTATTCTTTTAGTGCCACACCCATTCACATTATATATAATGTTTATCCTGAAATTGCTATAGTATATGTTCTGATACTAGCTATATAGACTGTTTCATAGTGTGGTATAATAGGATGTGTGCTACATTTATAATCATTATATATTCCATTCACTGAGTATATTATTCATTATAGGGTTGGGCACCACTACATATAGCCTCAATGAATGATCGCAGTGATGTTGTTAATATATTACTGTCTCACGGAGCCATAGTAGACATTAAAGACAATCTGGTAATGAACTTTCCAGATGATACATGTATAATAGTTTGAGTATTTAATGGATTAACTTAGTGTTTTTTTTTTATTGTCAAAGAATTTTACTATCTTCTACAGGGTCAGACACCACTACATACAGCTGCCTATTTTAATAATGGCAATGTTGTTGGTATTTTACAATCTCATGGAGCCACAGTGAATAATTTGGATGAAGTTAGAAAACTATTACAATTATTCAAACTTAGTATTTATAGTGCTAGTAACACATGATGTAATACATGTACACTATATTCACCAGATAATATTATACTGTAATAATTATAGTGATTATGAACACTTCTGATCATTATTAGGATCTCCAAACTCCATTACACCATTGCCTTCTTAACTCCTCCCATAGTACTGTTGATGCCACAGTAGAGTTATTGATATTCAATGGTGCTGACCTATACCAGGAGGATAAGGTTAGTTTATATACAGCGAACTGTTAGTATTGTTAACTATGGTAGCTATTCAGTAAGGAATGACAAGAATTGTTATCAGTTGAGTGGGTGTGGTTTACATATTTGAACTGACTAAGTATGTGTGTTCCTCTGTGTAGCTGATCTCAGCCTCGATGTCTCCCTAATGACATGCATACAGGCGGATCATTTGTGGATGCTTAGACATTAATATGATATTATATTATAGTACTTTACTCTTCCTTTATTAGTATAACCAATCTCCGGTCCTTATTGGTACTGTGTTGGGTCAGGAAGGTCTGTTATTGTCCCATGGCGTGAGTGAAGATACTATAGCCGAGGTCAGCCATGCACTGATGTAGTGTGTAATGTGTTTATAGTCTGACTATCATCCTTACAGTTATTCACTGTATTATTATTGTTATTGACTATTACTGTAGTATCGACTACCTCAGGGATGGACAGCAGAATATGAGTATTCAGGTAGAATCAGATATATCAATACTGCCACAGGAGCTAAACAATATGTAAGTGATTATATATAATGAAGTAAACACGATTGACCAATACTTCACAAGCCATACCCACCCTATGCCAATAGCTATGTGTGTGTGTGTGTATGTGTGTGTGTACTGTGTGCGTCAGTGTGTGGTAGAATATTATTTTATATCGTCTATTGTATATTTTATAGAGACATCCATTGTTCTAGGGAGGGAGGCTCACCGGCTCAATGACAGAGTTTATGGTTGACTCATAATTCAGTTATTACATTTGCCAAGTTGTCTGTCAAATTTTATTTGATTTGTTTCTTTTTCTTAGCTAGAAATTGTTCAATTTTTTTCAATATTATGTGTTGTGTTATTGTATAGTGCTTGGTGTGTGACAGTGTGTGCCTGCCAGACTGTGAAGAATATGTAGACTATGTGTTTCGTAGTGTGAAAAAAGCTGTGTTGTCAAATTACATTTGTTTTGAATGAAGTGAATATACATGCATAACCGCGAGGATTCAGCACTTTAGTGCTTTCATTTGCATATACATTAATTATCACCTGTTATACATTTATGTGTACCTTTTGAGTTTTAGTGGTATGCTCAATTATAAGACTTATACCCTAGCTATAGTGGCGATTACAGATCAGGAAAATTAAAGCCAATCTGGATCACTGTGAGAGGCAAGAAGTGATGTACTACCAGTATACCTTTAACATTTATTTTGTAACAAATAAACTAAAAATGCATGCTAATATATGACCCTAATAATGGACTAATTTGCACCCTGCAGCCCACACAAACCATATAAGATTTAAGTAATATATAATTTCTTTCAATGATATGGACGAATAAAAAAATTATTAATTTAACTTCATTTGACAGATCGATCTATTAAAATATTCCAATAAGTCTTTATGTCCTGCATTACCGGATGGATCTTCAACAGCCTCAGTCAGACATTTATAGAACATCCTATACGCCTTTGACCCTTTCTTAGGCAAAATTTGGGTATAAAAATTTATTGACTGCTGGGTTGGATTGTACATAAGGCTATTCAGTTGAGCCAGCTCATCTCCTGTTAATAACTTATGCTGAATTAGGTAAGGACTAAGGGATGCCATATCAGTGAATCTCTTGAATGAAACAAACTCCGTGTTTATAACTTCTTGAAACTTCTTTTCTATAATTAAATTCAAGTATAAAAGAACTTTACTCCAATCATTGTTACAACATACCCAATTCTGTGTCATCAGTATCTTTCGAGAGCTCACCATTCTAAATAGTCGTTTCAATTAACAGCATTAGTATTAGTTATGATTAACATTATACTGACTTTAGTTTGGTGTTGTGGTTGTACGTCGTTTTCTATTGATAAAAAAAAATGTATAAAAATATAATATAACCTGTTTATATCCTAATCAAGGCAAATTGCTAGGGAATTTTTAGTATATAACCCTTTGATGTATGATATACTCCCCATACAATGTGTTAAACAAACTCATAAATCTCATAAAAAAAACTTAATTGAAGTATGTAAATTACAATATACTCTGAGTTTGAAGCACGGCTACACATGAAATACATTTATAACCCCTACTCAGTGTATAGACCTGTTCAAGCGTTGTGACACTTCAATTAAAAAAAAGCTGTATATACTGCAAAAAAGGGTGTGCCTAGTGTGAAAAGTGGGCGTGGCAGTGTAAAACTATCTTTGCCCTAAAAACGGGTCAGCCATTTTGAAGGTCAAAAATCCATAACGAGAGGAGAAATTGCTTCCTTTGTTGAAATTCTTGTACATGTGGCAGCTTTGCAAGATAAAAAGCACATCAAAGTTGTGCTTCTGGCCACGAGTGCTATATCTTACAAAATTTCAGCCACAAGTGCTGTATCGAGTGCAATTCCTGCCATGTGTGAGTTCTATATCAAGTGAAAAACATCCGGCCAACAGTTCTATACCACGAATAAACGAACAGTCAGCGCTTTTTATACACCCATGTAGTATATTATAAGGTTTAAGAAATCTATTTACAAACTCTTCAGACATTTTATTGATTTTAATGAATACTAACTGGTAGGAATGTCACTTTTTTCGCTAATCTGTAACTTCTGCTGTACCGCTGCTCTTATCTCAGAAACTTCGTCATTCATCTCAGATACTTCCTCATACAACTTCGAAAACGAAGCTGAAACTATATATATATAAGATAAATACAGCCTTATTCTTGTTTAAATCATTCTGTAATCAATTAACATGCACTAGTACTGGGGCACTTCAATTACCTTCTGTCCCAAACTGATGTTGATGTTCTACAGTCTTCTCTACACGATCCTCAAGTAACGTAACCCTGTCATCAATCTCTACATACTGTGCTTGGGCCTTTTCAATTTCAGCTTCATATTTCTTGATTTCATTTTCATCATAGTAAGACTCTGTATATGATCATAATATTAGTACAATAGCATATTGCGTACATTCAAGTACAACACTGTACAAAAATTTCAAGTAATAATCAACAAAATTAATTATAAGACTCAATAAGTAACACATGCATGCATGGCTCATGAGTTCATGCATACCTTGTTCAATTTGTTCAAGTTTAGCAATAATCACTTCACTGGTAGACATTAGCTGATACGCTTCACGAACACTTTTAAATATCTGCTTCATGTCTTTATCAGTGATAGCTACTTTCGTACAATGTCCTATTTTACGGTTACGTAATTGTTTAACCTTATGAACGAACTGACACTTTGCTGTTTGAAAAAAAACATGATACAGACCATTTTTCTCCTTCGGCAATGACCCATGAAATTCATATCTGTTGTCTGCAACTTTCTCGATAGGAGCCACTATTCCGAGTATACAGGCTCTATCATGGGATTCGATTTTCGAGCCACTGGAAAATTCTAAAGACACGCGATTTTTTGTTTTCATAGGAACAGGTACAGAAGTGGCCAAAAACCCAAAGGTATAATATGACCCACCATGATGGTCTTCACCGGAACGATTAAATTTGGCACGTTGAGAATCTACGAGAGCATCTGCTAAACCACTAAAGTCAAGCTTGGCCCAATTCTTAGTGGAAAAGGTTGTAGGGTATTCTTTCGATTCATTTTCACACTCTGCTATTAGTGCTTGACGAAAATTTTCGAAGAGAACTCTGCATGCTTTAAAAAAATTCACTCTGCAGATTGAAAGAAAGAGCTTATTATTATAATATCTATAAGTAAAATTATATAAATTTAAAGATTCTTGGAAATACCTTTCCTTCCATGTTCCCTTGATTTCGATTGGTATGGTCTGGCCTACATGAATGGATACAGAGTACACATAAAAATATAATTATACACAATCATACAGTAATGCTTTAATTCAGCTTGGTAACATAATAGATAAAGCCTGGTTTATACTGATACAATGTTAGTAATCTGTATTGTAATACAAACGTTATGCATTTAACTATCTGTAATCTATCTATTTATTATCTATGTATGTATGCAATACTCCTTTATACCAATGTATTCTAATCATAACCATCTGGTACCCATCCCTTATACAGATTGCATCTGTGGGTCAATCCAATCAGCCAGCTTGAGGAAAACATGTGTACACAAGTACTACACATAGTTGACCCATACTTTTTGAAAGGGGTTTTCTAAAAATAATGGCGCACGAAGCACACCGCATTTGTGTAAACCATGCATATACCCACTTCTGGTCAAATAACATGTAGCCAATTTTTGGGCGTTGTTGGCATAAACAATCTATCTTAAAACATGTCCAAAGTTAAAATCGTAATAGTACAATTTTCATAACAAGAAAGCTTGAAAAGTTTCAATTGTAATTAAAATTATACAGTTTTATCAAAGGCCAGGGCCGGCCTCATGGAATCTTAAACCCATCCCACCTAAATTCACCATCGACTGCTGTACCAGTCTAATTAAACCAACTTTGAACCAATCCGAACTATGCTACCAAACCCCTATTTTATAACTACCCATGGGAACCCATCGTTCAGCTTGGTATACAATTGTCAAGTGTAGTTTGTAAATACACAGTATTAATAAACAGGATGAGCCTTACATTACAACTTGATTACATTCCATCATCAATGCATGCTACAGTGTATCCAGACCTATCCAACACTGACATACAGCAATAATCTTGCGTAACCAGATTATCCCACTGCATATAGTGAGGGTCTGGTGAATTGTATCGTTATTCGATCCACCAGACCCTCGCTACACAGTGAGAGGGTCTGGCTAAGCGATACTGGCGCAGCAGTGTGGTAATAACTCTGGCCCGAGGTCTAACCCCCTGAAAATCAGAAATTCCAACATTAAATTCAGCATCAAATTAAAGTATGGTCAAATTGCCAATGCAATTTACACCGAGCGATTTACACTCTCAGCTACGGTTTACATTGCCTCTACTTCTATATGAGACATATTACAGAAATTGTGCGACATTGGGGGAACTAGCTAGCTAGAGAGAGAGGGGTATAGGTGGGTCATACTTGGTTTATTCTTCTTTACTTCTTCAGCTTTCTCGTGATGCGCTGCCATAGTCGTGGATGGCTTGTAAGTTTTAAACAAATTACGGTCCAGCCCACTGCCCACACCCACAACTCTTTCAGTGTTTTTTTTTTTCTTAAAAATAAAAAAAACTGCTACAGTACTGATATTAAAATATTTAACAAGTCTCTATGTCCTTCATGACTGCATTCTTCCTGAGTAGCCTCATCCAAACATCTACAAAATAGCCTATATGCCTGTGAACCTTTTCTTGGTAATATATCGGTATAAAACTTCATTGACTGGTGGCTAGGAGGCTGTATTCTGTCTAATCCAACCCATTCATCTTTAGTCAATAACCCTTTCTCAATTAGGTAGGAACTGAGGGCTGCCATATTAGTAAATTTCTTAAAAGAAGTTAACTTTTTATTCATAACTTCTTCAAACTTCTTTTCTAAAAATAATTACATAAAATAACTTCATTTCAGCCAAATTAACCTCCTGACCCTCTCCCATACCTCCCTTTACCACCAAACATACCCAATTCCAGATCTTCTAAGAGCTCATCATTTACAATCTAAAGGCAATAAAAATTCAACGTATAATTCATAATTAGCATTAACTGACTTTAGTTTTAGGTTGCAATCGTTTCTTCAAAGCATCACATTCTATAACTGCACAAAAAAAACCACTTGTTAACACATTGATACATTGTCTGGTTATAAATATTTCGAGTGCTTTTATCACCCTTATTAACTGAGGCATATAGAGGTTATGCACAAGGCTATGAATATCATTAACGTGCTGCCATCTTGAAGGGCAAAAATATACAAAGCGAGTAGGCAAATTCCATGTTTTTTTAAAATTCTCCATAGCAAAGTGAGCAAGCAAACACCAAAATTACAGTATGATAAGCACAATTTCATTACAAGTATGCACTTACTTTTTGTTTTGCAAATCTGGTTTTGTAATGAATAGAAAATTTGAAAATAAAAAAAAAAGTTTTTGGTCTACTCGCTCTATATATTTTTGCCCTTCAAGATGGCGGCGCGTTAACGATTTCATAGCGCTTTAATGATATTCATGACTCATGCATAATCTCTATTCTTACTGGTAAACATATCAATTAGCACAACGAGGCTTATTAAATCTCGTATTAAATACAATGCAACACTAGCTCGAATATTATATGTGAAAGATATGAAGCTAAGAACATGATTGCATGCAGCTAATCCAATTATTAAACATCACATTGATCCACCAGTATGAATGATGAGCCTTTCAGCTTGCCACTACATAGAGTCTATATATACATACCTCTTTTCAAATCAACATAATTTCTAGCTTGCAATTCATTTTCGTCTTCTAGCACTAAATTACAAAAAAAAAATGCATTATTATTACATCTAGATCTACGTATTTACAATTTGTATCTTTACCTGTTATTCTACCCTCTAGTTCTTTGACTCTCTCCATAGACTTTCTGAGATCATTCTGGAGTTTGGCAGCTACAGCTTTGTAATCAAGATTCGTTTCTAAAACGGCCATAACCAATATAGACACGCCCACCATCAGCTGTTCCTTATTTTAATTAACTAGATATAACTGAATCCAAGACACGCCCTCTAAAAGTATGGCCGCCAATGCCGTCTCGGTTGACTTCTCCTTCCCCGATGGCTTTCTTCAGTCTGCCAAGTGTCTTGTAACCCTCACTGGACTGGACACTAGGAATAATGCCGTCCACATGGCTATATTAGACATGTTTAAAGCAGCTAGGCGGGGAGAACGGAAGCCCATTCATTACAGGAGTGTTAGTGCTGATCATTTATATCCGAAACGAAAGCAGGTGAGAATCGAGCTCGCTATTTAATAAAACCGCAGCACAAAGATTGTTGTATGAACCTTGTAACAAAAGATACATTATTTAGCCTTGCCACACCCCTTTTCTATTACTCTTTATGCCCCTCCCATCTCCTTTCCCTCTATCTAGACTGCTGTAGGTGATGAGCCCCATGCCCCACCCAACCCATCCGGTATACTGAAGCTAAACTGGTTAAACAAGCACATGTATGAGATACCAAGCGTTGTTGTATTCTTCTTTGATCTTGAATGGACACACCCACAGTGGGAGGACAAAGTTATCGAATGTGCTTCAAAGGTCAAAGTTATAAGGTAGGTGGAGCCAATAATTAGCCCCTCCCCCTTTAAAATAATGTCAATTGTTGGTACAGGAGCTCATTGGAGGGTCAAGACACGGAAATTTGTGTGGCTTTGATACAGTCAGTCAAACCAAACCCGAGTGGTACGTGTATTAAAATGGCCGACCTTTTCATAATGATCAGTTCCCTCTCTCTCTCTCTCTCTCATTCCTCATTACATTCCATCCTTTAGGTACAGATCCAACTGTTTCTGAAAAGGCCGCCCATTTATGTTCTGCTTGTGAC
>JAYJLX010045019.1:2727-13123 GCA_036873525.1 Chalinula nematifera | reverse complement strand
TTTTCTGGAAAACCTGTTAACTTCGGATAACCATTGTTTCAATTATTTTTTAAATAAAAAATGTATTCAATTTGCTTAAAAACATCAAATTGTAGAGCTTTAAAAAAATGAACTAATTAAATACAAATATTACGAGTGTCTGCCCTTCTTCCTTGATTTCTTCCCACCGCTACTCTCCTGAGATTTACTAATGATCACCTGACCATCTTGTATATCCTATATTATATACCAATAATGGTGAGTTAATCACAGTGTTATATAGACCACACCTTCTTCATTTCATCAGGTGCAGCTGATATTTTTTGCTGTGTTTCCATGTAGAACATCAAGTCTTTCACTTGGTCGTTCAATTCGAGGATTTCCTATGTTAAAGAAAATAAACTAATTTCTCTTTTTTTGAAAGTCACAATATCTTTCGGACTCTCACCAAATCCTTTTGCTTAATGGCTAAACTCATTTTCTCTTCCAAACCATTAACCTTGTCTCGCCATGATTTTTGATTATCTGTTAAACACTTGTTTATCTATAAAACAAAAAATATGTCATTCATTGGCTCAATCCCATCACAAACCTACGTCCTTGGCCACACCCACCTCTTTCTCCTCTTCGAGTTCACTATTGAGTTTGGACATTTTACTTTGAATCTGAAAATGAATGAAATATAAAGCAAATTGAGGTTTATTTTAAACAACTTTGAGATTAAAAATCACAACAGATTCACAAATAAGGTAGATAGTTTACATTACTTTAGAATGCATTAGCATTGTTTTTTTTTTTTGTATATTCAATTGTTTTTTTTACTTGGGATATCTTGCGGTCTTTCTCTTTCTTCTCCTTATCAATGTCTTGAATCGAAGACACTAGTTTTTCATTTTCTTCTGCCAGCATTTTAAGCCTAATTTTCAACAGCTCAATCTGAAAGGTAAACTGATCCAATACAAACATTTTCTTTCTTTACACTAATGTGCGTATCAACATAAGATAATGGGTGAAGGGGGGCATCTGATTACCAAAGAAAACATCATGTGACAGTCATGTGATATATAAAAAAGTATTACTAAATAGCATGCAGTGTAAGGTCGAGTTTGGAAAATAAGAGTGTCAATTATTTCAAACACCTTAAGAGTCTATTTCAACCTGTTCAATGTATGCCTGAGTATACAGTAAACAGGTAACACTATAACCTGCACACCAAGATTCACAGGCAAAGAAATATCAAATTGAGTCTAAAATTGACTGTTTTGCTCATAATTTGAACCCTTCTTCATTTGCCCCAGAATGCTTCGTATAGCGTCAAGCATCAATCTTTCCTCAAAATACCTTCTTTACCTGTTCTGTTGCATCTTTTTCAGCTCTCTCTAGCTTTTCCTCGAAATAAATTCTCTGTGAATCCAATTGGCTTGTCAACAGGTAAGTATACTGCTTGAAAAAAAGCAAGAAAACAATGATTCGTTGTTAAAGAAAAAGAATAAACACAGACGAACCTCTAATTGAAGAGAGTCAACCTTTTCATCGTCAACAAGCTACAATAAGAGTAGTAAAACACGATACATTTCACAAAAGCAATCTATCATTCTAAATTATGCTGGTGGTCTTATGTTGTTTGTTGTGTACTCACATTGTTATTATTGGTGCCCTGTATTTCGACTAACTTCCCATCTGTCTTGTTTTGAACCAGTCGATGCACATAATTATCTACAAATGCACGGAATTATATACATGTGTTGTTGGGCAGTTGGTACTAGCTGCCTATAGCATGTAATATTATACCTCCAGTGTAATCCCAAACTCTCTGGGAACCGACTTGTAGTGAAAACGTGTGTTGAGTTGAGTGGAAGTGTCTATAAACAGAATTATAATAATTAAATAATACACATTTTATAACTTACTCGTAGGCGTGGCCACCCAAATATCGACCACACCCAACATGGCCACAAATCAGACAGATCCAAAGATCCTAAAGCATTGATAAAGCTACATAATTGTAACACTTACAAACCACTGAATCACCTCTTGTGAGTCACACATCGAACACGAGTTTTCACTGGATATTTCCGGTATCTGAGTATACCTACACACTGGACACCTATACACAGTAGATATAGGTCACATGACAGTCACATGACAAAGTATAGTGTACATACATACGTTGCATCCTCCCATTGGATAAGGCAATCCATGTGAAACGAATGATTGCATAGAATTTTCAACACAGTTTCATCCTAAATAAATCGAATATTACAATTATAATTTTTGATTTCGATATTTCTTAAGTCTTACAAGTCTCTCCAAGCAAATGGAACAGCTAGGAACCTCTGTCACCTTAGGACCTGGTAGCGATCTTTGTTTGTATTCGTTGTGTTTCAAGACCTCTATTCTGCTTGCATAAACCATTTGACAGACTCTCTTCTCGAGTGAGCTGTACCGTTTCATATTATAGCTTAAATAAAACGATTCTGCATCATCCTGGAGATATAGAATAAGAAAGATAGGTAGACAGAAAGTTAGTTATATAGTAGAAATACCTTAGTTTTGAATTTTAATATGGTCATATATTGATTCGGTGAGGTGTCTCGAACTACTTGTAAATTCTTCACAGTATGTCTTTACGAAATATACAATAAATATTGCATCTAAAAGTTATATAGACAGATTTAATTTAACTGAACTGTACAGGGCCTAGAAATTTTAACAAGTCCGAGAGTGATAAGTGAATAGGGATCCCCAAGATACAAACCACAGCACTGGAACGCTCGTTGATTGGCTTAGATCTGTCCCTGTAAAGATGGATGATGCCTTTAATGACCTCCACTGCAGGAATACCAGAAAAATAGTGAATTTTATCCGGGAGTTCCTTCAATGGTACGTCATCTGACGTTAGGGATGATGCCATGGAACCTAAGGAGATATACATGGATACAGTTTATAGATATAGGACATTAATGATTATAAACGCAACGGTATCACTGGTACACATGTAGAGGGAATGAGGAGACATTGCCTATTCTTAAGGAAATGAGGATGACCCTGCAATTATGCCTGGTAGTATGAAGTCGTTAATTAAATGACTCAGGTACCACCCCTCAAATTATCAAAAAGTGAACCTTCCACTTAAATTACCTTGTGACATGTAACGCTCAATCTTTATTTCTCTTGGCTGACGTTGACCATTTAAAGCATTGATTTCCCCTTGAAAATGTGAATCGGAACCTACAGTAATAAGAGATAAAAGTATTTCTAATGTAATGCTTTCAAATATGTTATGAGTAGATCTCACTAGAGTTTTGGCCATTTTTTTCTTTAGTATTGAACTCTATTTCCTCCAATCCGTGAGATATGCTTTGCTGCTCGTCCATTACTACCTGGAAAATTAACGCATCTACTTCTTTTGGTTCTTCAGTGGCGGTATTATGTGGTGGTGTAGAATCGTCTGCCATGTTGTCAATGTCTGCCATGCTCGTTTATAAGGGGTTAAAGTTGTATTCAGTTTGGTTTACAGAGAGTGCAAAGGGTTAAAAATAATTGAAGTTGAATTAATTTAATTCAATTTTGATTCTCTGTCTCTCTGAGTGTTTTAGCAATTTAAGTGAAGGGCAGGGCATACAATGGAATGATTGTTTATTGTATAAACCTTCAACAGTCTAAACACTAAAATTCTGTTTACCAATTGACTCAGTGCCTTTTTTGTATTGATTCAGGGCCGGTCAGTCACAAACAACATGTGGTACAACCATGGAACATATGCGTAGTAGTACTAAAAACCACAAGTTACCAAACAAACCGTCTTTATGTTGTCACTGTGTAATAAGTATAATTCACTAAATCCATAGAGAATCAAACAGATTAACAACAAGATTATCTAAAACCACAGTAGTGATGCATTCTTTCACAGATTGTTGCCATGGTAAAAAAAAAAAATCGAGTTTCATTTTTGCCCAAATAAGGGATGGTATTGATAACATGTCTTGACACACAAAGCTAGATTCTATTGCATAGAACTGGGAAGAGAAATAAAGCCATTAATGGTAGTCTACATAAGACTAAAGTGAAGTATTTGTTTTAAAAAAAAAAAATTTCGAGTATTTTGCGGCGTTTGTGCAATGTGCACTTTTGTCTATGTCTTTGTGATGTGTTTTGGAACAGTAAAGGTCATGGCATATGATATGGTCAGATATGCGGAGCGGAGATCGAGAGATTACTGACAACGTGACGTATGCTCGATTATCTATGACGTCACAATAATTTACACATCGGTGATAAGTAGTGCCCCAATCGGTTGTTTCGCTCAGGGCTCGATTTGGTCTTCGTCTCTCTTTTCTCTAATTTCTACCATAGTAATTATTCCAAACAGCAAAAAATGCAGAAGGCAAAGAAGTTTGATTGGAAGGACAGCAACATGGCCCTGTTCGGGTCAGACACAGAGAAGCAGGTATGATTTAAGAAGAGTTCTTACCCAGCGATATGTATGTATTCAGCTTTATTGTGTGTAAATTTTTCAGGTGAAGAAAGAGTCTGCCCAAACAGAGCCAGCATGGAACGGGGCAGGGCAAAAAGTAGGGATACAAATATGGCGAATCAACAAATTCAAGGTAAGTGACTTTGCAAATGCGTGTGGTTTTTTTTTTTTTGTTTTAACCAAAGTGATATTGAAATAGGTGGAGCACTGGCCAAAAGAAGACTATGGTAGATTTTACGATGGGGATTCCTACATCATCCTAAACACTTACAAGGAGAAAGATTCCGAGGTACGTTCGTCACTGCCATATTCATGTTTCCTTTGGTTGGTATTATACTGTCAGGTAGTAACATTGTTTGGCTTGTCAGAACAACTGGCTGACAATATTTTATTGTTCTACAGTTGTAGTTTTTGCATTCGGTAAATAAAAGGTGCATTAAGTAGCGCTTGCTTGCTAACACATTGAATTCGTTTGGTTTTTATAATATCGTTGAACAAGCATTTTGTGTTTGCTTGGAAAAGTTTTTGTTTCGGTGTTTATCTTTCCTCTTTCTTTGTCTTGTTAATCCACATGTCGTAACAACCGCATTTCCCTCCTCCCTGTAATTGGTGTGAAATTTGTCAATTGCCACTTTAATTCTTATGTTCTTTTAAGCTTAAAGATAATTAGATTTGTGTTTAGCTTTTGATTTTCTTAAAGGTGGTAAATTAATTTATAGAACATGATAGTGTGAGACTGTGAAGTTCATACACTTTCAAAGTATCTGTTTTGAGTATGATGTTACTCCTGTGGTTAATCAATCATTGTTAAAAGGTGTAAAGCAAAAACAGGTTTCACCTATTGGTTAGGTGTGACAGGCCTTTGGTAGTAATCGAGAATAGCTGGTAATCGATATGGGATGTACAATGTGGCTAGCTAGTGTGTAAATATAGTAACAGGTCTGTTTATTCACAGGAATTATTGTACGATGTGCATTTCTGGATTGGGAAATATTCCACCCAAGATGAATACGGTACTGCTGCATACAAAACTGTGGAATTGGACACCTTTGTAAGTTTATAAAGCATGTCGTGATAGTAAATCATTTACTTTCTCCTCCCTCCCACCCCCCTTTTTTATTCTTTCCCTTGTGTTTTAGCTTGATGACAAGCCTATCCAACACCGTGAAGTCCAAGATAATGAATCAAGGATGTTTAAGGACTACTTCCCAAGTATTGAACTACTGAAAGGAGGGTAATTAACCCACAATAAGTGATTGTTATGTCTTAAGTTTACATGTACATGTGTCATATTTCACAGTGTTGAGAGTGGATTCCGTCATGTTGAGATTAATAAACTAGACTATAAACCACGACTTCTACACTTTCATGGAGATAAGGTTTGAAAATAAGATCAGGATGCATCGTAACTTCATACGTTATAATTCTTCTTGTAGAAAGGTATAAAGGTGACGGAAGTCCCTCGTTGTAAGAAGTCTATAGATGATACGGACGTGCATATCTTTGATAATGGTGCAGAGTTGATTTTGGTTAGTGGTCAGTTTTAGTTAATTATTACTATAGTGCTTAAAAATTTATAAAACATCCGTAGTGGATCGGAAAGAAGGCAAACAAAGACGAAAAGTTCAAGGCAATTCAATACATACAGAAATTAAAGGTAGGTTGTAATAAAATAGTTATATTGGTCGATTTGAATCCAATTTTTTCATAGAGTGACCGTAGTGGACGCACTAAAGAACGAACTGTTGGTAAGTTGTAGCATATTCCGTAATTTATATAATATGTAATGTCTCTCTCCCTCTCTCTCTCTGTAGATCAGTATGATAGTGAATATGGCAAACTAGTAAACGATCTTCCAGAAGAAGAAGAAGAAGAAGATGATAAAGTTAGTAACTCTAACAATATCTAAGGAGTTCTGCTTATGCATAGGACAGGACGTGTATTAGCGATGAGTAAAACATAATTGCTTTGCTACTATAGTCGCTAGCTATAGTTTTTGTAACATTGTTATTATATTGTTAGTTGACAGTATCATTTGTATGAGTTGATTTTTCTCTACTTGACAGACTCCTGAGCCAGATGAAAATTTTCCCAAGACTCTGTTCAGGTAAGGTAATGTTTTTTTTTTTTTTTCCTTCTAAATCCGAGTGTTGTTGTGAAGTAACCTTATGATTTTGAATTTAATCCATTAATAACTATTAATAACTGTTCTAATTTCAGGTTGAGTGATGCTTCTGGAACTTTGCAAAGAACAAAGGAAGCTGAAGGAAACGTTACAGAAGCTATGTTTGATCCCAATGACGGTAAATTATTTAAGAGAAACTGTGAGATATACTGCCGTATTACAAATTGAACTCCGCTTTTACTTCTCAGTTTTTATTTTGGACACTGGAAAGGAAGTATTCGTTTGGGTCGGAAAAGGAGCAAGCGATGCAGAAAGGAAGAATGCTATGCCCTATGCTCACGTATGTGCAAGTTGAATATACTAATGCATTAAATACATCTACTTTAACCCCTACCAACTATCGTATTACTGGATTCTAAGTGATCTTTACTGTTACTTTAAGTGCCTGGTTTTTAGATCTTGGCATTGATTCATAAAGCCTCTTCAGTCCTCTCCATGTTAAAATGTGGTAAAAATTTGACCACGCCCTTCATTGCTTATTAATTAAGTGCATTATTTATTATTATTATTATTATTAGCAGTTTGCACTTAATACAGTGTTACTGTAGTATTTGTTGATAGCCAGATAGAACCATGTGTATTAGAGTTTGTTTTTTTTTTTTTGTAGGATTATTTGAAGACAACCGAACATCCTTTGGTGGCTGTGACTTGCATCAAAGATGGTGAACCAGGCAGAGCAAATGGTTACTTCCGTGAACAACTGAACTAAAGAAATAAGTAAAAAAATGCATGTTACATGCATAACAATTATAATGTCAGTGTTTCACCTTTCTTTTATAGTTTCTGCAAGAGTGACTAAGAACCTTATATCCAATTTTTTTTCTGTAATTTGTAGTAATGAATTTATCTTCTCTCTATTATTTGTGTTTTTTTTTTGACCTAGTATATATAATACCTTAGTATTTTTACAGTTTTGCAATCTTTTTGATAGTATAATACAGTATATTCAAGCATAAAGATCACGTGAGCAGCTGCGTTGTATTTTTTTTTTTTGTTGGGCGTTGTCTCATAATCGAGGTTATTGGAATTCCAGTTGTAACGAATCATATTATTATAGCATGGCAGGTTTAGTGAAGGCCAAGAAGTATGACTGGAAAGACAGTAATTTAGCTCTATTTGGATCCGATCTAGAAAAAAACGTACGAATTTATTAGTTTGTAGTTGCGACATAGCTCGTAGTTCTAGTGTGTAAGCATCATTATGGGCGTGTCTCTGTTGCAGGTGAAGAAAGCCGCTGCGCAAACGGAGAAATCTTGGACTGGTGCTGGAAAGAAAGTAGGACTGGAAATATGGCGCATTGTGAAATTCAATGTAAGCAGATCTACGCTCGGGTCTACGTATATAATATTGTATAATAATAGCATAGCAATTATAAATCTCGCTTGTGATCTACTACGAGCCCCGCCCACTTTAACTTGTGCCTGGCGCATGCATGCATTCAATTTTATATTCCTTTATTATTTTTCAAGGTAACAACATGGCCCAAGAGACAGTATGGCGAGTTTTTCAGTGGTGATTCCTACATTATCCTCAACACGTACAAAGAGGAAGGTTCTGAAGTAAGTCAATTCAAATACAGCTACGTACATTATATGCCAGCGTAATTTATTTGCAAAGTTATGATGAAATATTTCTCACTGTAGGAACTGCTTTACGATGTTCATTTCTGGATTGGGAAGGATTCCACCCAGGACGAATATGGTACTGCAGCATACAAGACCGTTGAACTGGATACGCTGGTAATATTACATATTTATTGTATCATCATGAATTCTAAAGTTACTGTGTAATGTAATACATATAGCTGGACGATAAACCAGTTCAGCATCGTGAAGTCGAAGGCTATGAATCGAGTCTTTTTAGATCATATTTTCCAGCCATTACAACAATGGAAGGAGGGTAAGATTTATATGGTAGTAGGAATAGAGGGGGCGGGGCATAGGCCTACCTATACTGTATGTAGCTATATACATGTGGTGAAGATTGTGTGGTAACAGAATAAGAAGTTTTATTTTTGTTAATTCTGTAATTATTTACTCTGCACATGTGATTACCCCACCCATTAATAGTGCTGACTCAGGGTTTTACCATGTTGGTCCGAAGGAATACAAACCTCGCTTGTTCCATTTCAAAGGAGACAAGGTATACGCACTAATATGGACTTTCCTTATTTGGAAATGGGCTTTAAATGAAATAGTTTTCATTGAATCTAATATTAGTTCACAGGAGTTTTTGCTCTTACATATATTATAGACAAAGGTTGACGTACGAGAACGTACTCTCAGTAAGAATGCCCTTGATAATACTGATGTGTTCATTTTGGATTTGGGAGAAAGAGTCATTCAAGTACGTTGAATAATTATTATAATACCTTTCTTAATTGGATGAAACTTTTTCCCATTAGTGGAATGGCTCAGGAGCTAACAAAGACGAGAAGTTTAGAGCTGCTGACTACTTGAAGCGCTTGAGGGTACATATAGCACTGATCAGAGCTGGCAAATATTTAAATTATTTTAATAAAATTCTTTTTCTTATAGTCCAACAGGGGTAAATGTAATGCTGAAACTTATGGTTGGTTATAAACTAAAGCAATGTCAAGCTATTTAATTAATTGTTATATATGAACAGATGGTGATGATTCTGATTGGACGAAACTTGTTGAAGAGAACTTGAATGACGATCCTGTTGAGGCAGATTTCGAAGTATGTCATAATAGTTAATTAACTATTTGTTTATTAATATTATTATTAATATGTTAATATAGGATGTGGATAATGAGTTTCAGCCAGCGCTATTCCAGTAAGAATTGCCTATAATCAGTGCATATATTTGAGCTCCTATGTGATAGTCCAATATAATTTAAGACATGCTGTCTAGCTCAAGCACGAGTTGTATATATTATACATTATATATTTTATTCTAATTTGTGTAGATTAAGTGATGAAAGTGGTAAAACTGAGTTTAAGAAGGTCAACGAAGGCTCTTTCCCGAGATCCAAGTTTGTGTCAGATGATGGTAAAGACAATAATATCATTGAAGTATTTGTAAAAACCTCATCTCGGAGAGTTTTTTTTTTCAATAGTTTTTATTGCTGATACTGGCAAGGAATGCTTTGTCTGGATTGGTAAGAAAGCCAGCCAGAATGAAAAGAGACAAGCCATGAGCTACGCTCACGTAAGCATAGACCATGCTGTAGTATGTATACAAATAAAGAATGTTTATTTTTATATCATAATTATTGTATTATATATACATTATATATACTGTCCAGTATAAGAAGGCATATACCGTATAATGGGAAATTTACAACATAATAAAAACTTAGGAAACTGTCAGTCCTTTCTAAAATTTTTGTTGCCAATTTTTAATTACACCATCATGTACACAAAATTTTGTAAAATTTTGTGTTGTGAGATTTTTAGGGATGCCATATAAACTTTCCCATTTTATGGTATACTCAATGACAAATAATGCGTAAACAAATGACTGAACACCATTTACAGTGTGGGAGCCATAGGCGTCTGTGTATGTCAGAATAGGTTAAATAGAATCACATACATACTGACTTGTAAATAGAACACATAATATATATAATATATTATAGCAACATGATGCAGGATATATGTCTTGGTATGTTTTATGTAGGACTATTTAAAGAACACCTCTCACCCTCTTGTATCGATATCTCGTGTGACTGAAGGCTCCGAGGGAAAGAGTTTCTTAAGCATTCTTTCTTGAACTACTGTAATGACAAA
>JAYJLX010045018.1:0-34794 GCA_036873525.1 Chalinula nematifera | reverse complement strand
CATAACACACTTCAACTGTACCCTCATTAACACTAGCCCCTCCCACTAATCTGACATCACCATCAATACAACCTATGCATAGAAAATACATCATTAACTATTATACAGTATAACATACTGGATTATACCTTCAGTACATCGTACTCCAGCTATTTCAAAGTTATTACAAAAAAAATCTGGGTATACTGTTTTAGTGCATTCAAAAACATCTTTATTCCATGGTTGACAATCAAGATTACTCCATGCAATTGGTCCAAATCCTGAACCAAACTTCGAGTTCAGAAAAACATTTGGCCCTATAGTTTACTTACCAAAACTAATAAATATAGTTTTATATACTTTATAATAATTTAAACCTTTATTGTTAGCTACGTATCCCAGAGCCACACACATCATATAAGCATTATTGTTACTCCATCCACTGTCACATATCTGACTCCAAAAGCCATTAACACATACTTCAGGTCTCCCTTCTTGTTCAATGATACCATCAACAAGACGAACATTACCATCAGTACACTCAGGATCACTTAATGCTTCTGTAATACATTATACGGTCATCGCATGCAATATAGGGGACACACAAGCTCACCATAACATCTCAGTCCGTAGTGTATATGACACTTCGGTATTCCACACTGAGAATATTTAGAAGCATGACACTGTGATAAACTGGTATCGTCACTGGAACAGGATACGTATTCCAATGAACTTTCAAAAGTTGTTCGACCAAATCTGTTATCAGCAAACATTTGGATTCCAACAGAATCTGCATGAAGACATATAAACATATTAGCGAAACAATTGTCTCATTAAGTGTCAATATAGCTTCCCAATCACTGATTGCGCATTGCTTACTATATCCTAGTTCCTTGCAAATCAGGTTGGCAGTGTATCCAATATCACATGACGATGCAGTCCAATCATAATAACAGTGGTCAGCGTCATAAAAATTACACATTGGGGCCCATTCCTTATTATAACAATACTCTATTCTGCCTTCATTTGTAGTTTCACCATTAACCAATCGAACACTACCCTCAACTGAACAATAACTACCTGCATATAACATTATTATGTATCATGCATGACAAACATGAACTGCAGACATACATACTTGTTATATTACTACATTTCACACGAGCTGTATAATAGCTTTTACTAGCAAAGGAAACAGTGGTATATGGACAGTCCCAGAGAGTACTGTATGTGGACCATGATGCCGAACAAGAGAAGTCATAAAGATCTTTATAAAAGTATCCATAAGGTGCTGCACCACGAATATCTTCTCCATCTGAGAAGAGCAAATGAATCAAAATAATTATGCAATGCACTATATATCTTGCGACATATCAAACTAACAGACTAATCTTAAAAATCCCGCAGCTTTACAAGCAAGTCTCAATGTATGACAGGTACTGTATGAATGAATAGGGTGCCAAACCCCATCCTTACACACCAGTGGTACACCTTCATTATCAGGGGTGGACTTATAAGCACTCCATAGCTTCACATCACCATGAGTACAAGAACTGGAGTCAATAGCTATAAATTGCAATTGAAAGTATTACACTCAATTACAGCACATCTCCTATGACTTATAGTCTGGTCTCCGCCCATTTAATTCAGATCTGCATGGGGGAATCCTATATACTCGTATACTACTTGTGGAATTTTTGGAATGCAATTGCTGGTTATAACTTGAACATTATTTCAGTTATAATTTCTGTCATGTGCCAATAATCACTGAATTGATCGTTTTTGTGATCACATGATAATACTGTATGGGCGTTCCTACAGCGAAAACCTGCATGGCTGCCAAGTGCTGCAATCTCATGAATGGCCTGGGCTACAAGTACAGCATTTATTTCTCCGAAGAGAATGGGCGGGGACCAACTATATATGACTTACAATAGCACTTAACTCCAGCATCCTTGCTATGTGTACAGCTACTAGTATCAGTATTATGGGGACAATCAAATAGACTGGTATGGGAACTGGTACAGGCCAGGTTAGTAAGCCAAATAGATCCTGACCCACTACCAAAATAGTTGTTTGTGTAGTAGGTAACTTGTCCAGTATATCCCAGTTGTTTACAGGCTACAGTAGCATCATTACTATCCCATCCATTATAACACACTGTACCCCATTTAGTATTAGAGCATACTTCAACTCTACCTGCACTACGACTGCTATGAGTATTGCTGTAATCAAAACGGTTCACTAGGCGAATGTCACCATTTGTACAGCTACTTCCGCCAACTATAATGATAACATACAAGCTCAAATTAAACAATGTGGTATACATGCAGCAGTAGCCATGTAGCAAGCATCTCTATAGTAGTTAAAGCACATGAATCAACAATGCTTCATGTCCTATAATGGTATGAGAGGTGGAGTATACCGTAAAACGGGAAATTTCCACTGTTATTTTAATTTTGTTTATGCCTCTGACTACGAAAATTAAAACAATGAAAATTGTTTACACAATATAGAGCCTGTACAAATTGAGCTCATTGTACGAAATTAAACAAACATGAATATTTAAAAACGTGAAATTTTTACAGCTGAAAATTTCCCGTTTTACGGTATATAGAGATCACAATACAGCACTGACTGATGAGATGTGTATAGGCATAACTGCATGGGTCTGGCAAAAAATTAGCACTGTTTACTATAAGTGCATGGGTGAGTGTATCTTGTTTACAGTACATGTGTTTATACATGCATGGCTACTAAAAACAAGTTGGGGGAGGGGGCAGATGGCCGATCTGAGTTACCCCTATAGGATAAAGTCAGCATGCATGCTGATCACTAATAAACTGTCCGAGAATAAGTGCACAGGCATGCCTATGCCAATGCACAAACTACATGTCTTAGCATGCATGCTCATTACCCTAGCTAGCCTGGTATACTCACAAGGACAGACAACTCCTGCTATTTCTTGATAATCACACTCTGGTATATACCCAATAGCATATTTAGTTGGACAATCCGATAACTTCATCTCTGATCCATCACATTCCACATAATCCATCCATATGGTGCCATTACCATACCCATAATATGATCTAGACTTAGATATAGCACCTATCATGTGACAGATACATGCATGGGTGTATGAAAATAAAGCTCAGTGCTACAAAGAACATAATTCATATACCTGAAGCAGAATAGCCCAATTGTTCACAGACCACTCTAGCATTACTGCTGTACCAGTCATTATCACATACATATCCCCACTCTCCATTGATACACACCTGTACATTACCCTCATAGTCACCAAGCCCTCCAGTGAGACGTACATCACCATGGATACAGGAACAGTCTGAAGCACAAAGACAGCTATATGATTGTATGGAATGGCATAAACATATAATGTTACTTACCTGAGTCCTGAATTAATAATAGCACCACAAAGTTGACCAGAACACTTCTACCTGATGCCATTGCTGCCAGCATACTAGTGGAGAATATTCTGTAACTTTTGACCTGATTGATATAGTTATAATGAAATTCACTGACTCTAAGAGGAAAAAATATGTTTACAGCTGCAGCAATAGGTGTATTCATGAGTAGAAAAAACATTGATAATTGTGTTTCAGCCAACCACACCCCAATTATGTAAACTTGATTAGCAAAAAAAAAAAAAACAGGCCAACTGAAATGCATTTTTTAAAGGCGTCATTAGAACAGTTCATGCATCAAACATAATATGGAGATCCAACTTAGAAGGTCATTATAATTTGAAGTTTGATCAAAATACATTTTCAACTGCTTATAATTGAATGAATGAGCCAGACCATGAAGCTCGATCTGATTGAGCCTTATAACCATGAGCTACAGCATCTATGGTTAGCATAATTATATACCTGCTGAAATATATTATCTATAAATTAACGATAATAATTATAAAAATCATAATAATTATTATATTAGCACTGTAGCTGGATGGGTTAAAAAATAATTTTTTCATGAAGTGCGTGAATGAAATGTCTAATCATGCTATATATGAAATAAATAAAAACTAGACTATAATATTTCATTTTTTCATAGCAGATAAGGCTCTTTCAAAAGCAGCAATAGTCTGTATAAAACACAACTGACTAACTTTATTGTATAATGAATATCATAGGGTGACGTTAATGTTATTTATGCATTGCCTAAACATACAACAATAAGCTTAGTAAAAGGTAGAATCATTGAGTATAGCCATATGTTATAGCAGAGATGTATGTGTGTACTTACTTCTCATAATATTTTCTTATAACAGTTGAAGCACAACTCATACCAGCTGTGCAGCCTAATAAATCATAAGCATGACTCCATTTGCGGTTAATGGTCACCCACTAACGGTGAGAGGAAGAGCACATGAAAGAGAAGAGATTGCAACGGGAAATAGGAGGGAAACAGATGGGAATATGCAATAGTTATTACACCCCTGCATATACCAAGACTTTATCACATATACACAAATGATATTCAATAATCCTACACGAGGGCGGAGCTCAACTTGAGGTATTATAGCTAGAATTCAGTGTTTATTGCAACAAAGGCAGCTAGAGGTGTCATATCTATAATTACTTCAGTATTCTACATAGAAGCCTTACATCAAAGGAATAGTGTATGGTTTATTTGTGATAACACCATAATCCCTACAGGGAATAAGTCAACGCACACTCCTGCCATGGGCCGCTATATATATATGTCATGATTCACACTCAATGATATTAGGTAATCCTGAGGGTGGAATATTGTTCTGCAGGGACGTAATAATAGTTGAATTATTCAATGGAAGGCTTACAGATTCCAATGAGCAGAAGCACAAAAATCTGTGCCAGGAACGCGGCTATTGATTTAACAATAGATCTATGCATTACTTACATACAAAAAATATTACAATGACTCTCACTATTCAGACCCTCCGAAACGTGACCACTTCCCTAATGTGACTAAATGTGACCATGCACCTCCTTCAGGCACAAATTTACAATTTGCATATCTAATTCCATAGAAAACTTTCCATGTAATGTGACCACCTCAGTAATCAGACCACTAGCTTGATTTCGTCCCAAGGGTGATCCAATTAGAGGGAGTCCACTGTATGTACACATAACCACTTTTACTGCCCACCTTGTCCCACATTTTCTACACCCTTCAGCGTTATACATGTACAATGTTGACTAATTGGTACAACATCTAGACAATTATAATTGTGCTATTTTTTTATGACCATATGGTAGTTTATTTAGCAGTACGTTCTAGTACACCGAGTCTCATAATATTGTGTAGTACGATATACTGCCACTACAGCCGCTTTACAAATACACATATTCAAAAGAATAGTGGGTTGGTAGGGTACGTCCCAACAACTATGTCAATGCATTCGTCTAGTAATTCAATTATAATAACTTTTAATTAAACATCAGTGGACCTGCCATGGGAAAATCCCATACAATAATACACTGTGCATTTGACATAAATAAATAATAATAATAATTAAAAAATATGCATTTATTATATCAAACAAGAAAACCCAGCTGTTATATATATATATATGTCCTTTATGCACGACAATTATAGTAATAGATACAAGTGTTTCCCTAGTGGTAGTTATATTCAGAGTTTTTGTGTTCCACCTCAGCAATATGGGATAACACATCCTTCTTAGTCACAATACCAAGCAAACGGCTACAGAAGAAACAAAAAAAACCCAGTAGGGATTGAATTTAACCTGTTTTAGCCATATGATACACAGGCATGCTATGCCAGCACTACAGGATACACACAGGCAGACATATAAGCTAACTAACCCGTTATATGATACAAGAACTTGTCGCAGGCCAAGTTTCCTAAACATTTCAACTACAGTCACCATGGTGGTTTGGTCTGACAACTGGAATGGAGACTACACAAAGACAAAGAGAGAGAGAGAAACAGCTAGCTAGCTAAGTGTATGTGCAACTCTTAGTATGTGCAAAAAGATTGACAAGCGTGCATAAAGGTTAGTTTGCAATATAAAAGTCAATTCTAATGACTACCAATATGACATCAACACGGAAATAGAACTCGGTTCTACTCAAGCATCTACATGTACATACAATATTATTTACATAGACTATTAACTAACAGGGTCCATTATTCCTCTAATGTTAACTGATGGTACGTCACTATCCAGTGCACTGTGGGATAGTCTATGAGCACTGTCCATGAAGAATACACGAGACTCATCACAGATACCAGCATCCTGTTGGGCATTCACACGATCTACAGACAGACAGAGAGAGAGGTAGACAAGTTAAAGGTACAATTGACAAAAAAAAAAAACGAACAAGCCAGTGATGAACACTGTGGCTACTTCCTTGCATATTATGTACAGTCAAGTGCAATAATAAAATGCCATGTTTCGCTTTAACACGCAACAACAGTTGCTTTGAGTAGGGAATTTGTCACCAAGCAGGTTTTATTAAGCACCACAATAATTCCCAACAAGCATGTATAGTAACAGTACGTATAGAAATCCACTATACTAATAAAAAACCTTTAGACAAGGCACAATCAGTAATCATTCTTACATGTGGTATCTTTATTATTATACAGTGTGTGTTGGCAGTAATGCATTGTTACCTAGTGATTGCATAATGTCCTTCCTTGTTATGAATCCAGCCAGTAGTTGGGTGTCCGCATTTAGTATGCACGGGAACCCAAAATAATTTGTTTCAGATATCAAATTACGTAAACTACCTGAAATTATGAGAGTACGAAACATGATTATAGGATGAGACATACATGCACATACATATACCTTATGTACATACAACCTTATACACTCTAATACATAATACCTTATACACCATTGTATACATAACCTAATATCTAGTACATAGATACCCTAATAATCAGTACATACATATACCTCATGCAAATACAACCTGATATACTTTAATACCTTATATACTTACCCCAATACATAAACATACCCTCATACATACCCTACAAGTAAATAACACCTTACGTACATACACAACTGCATACTCTAATGCATAAAACCATATACCCATACCTCCTAATGCATAAACATATACATACCCTTATAAAGGATACATATACATATACAAATAAGATACATATTGTACATACCTTAATACATAAACCCTTATGTATGTACATATACTTCTACACACATAAACCCAGCAACCCACTACCCACCCCCCCCTCCCCTCCTCCATACCTATGGTACAGTTTGAGAGATCTACAATAGTCAATGGAGCCTCTCCTTGTTTGGGCCTCATTACATCACAGACTAGAGCATCATGGCTATAGTCCGCTTTACTGTCCAAGAACGGATACCCATTTAACAAAATATGGCCATCATAACTGCAATAATAATGGTTAAGGAATATAGTACATAAACAATTCAGTCTGCAAGCTCCGACAAAACACCATCACTAGTGTGATTAAAGTGTAGTCAAAAAGTATTATAGCAATTTAACAAAAAAAAGACTGTTTTTCAAAAAAGACAGTAAACTACATAGTACAAAGGATTTAAAGGTGATTCAAAATCCAAGTAGTAACAATCAGCTGTAAATCATTGATAACACAAATGAACATGCTTCAAATACGCATACCACGTCATTAATATTTATAAGCCACTCCCACATTAACAAATATTATTAACTGTGTTAGGATACATTCCATCAGCAATAATGGCGTCTCCCACCCATTTACTGATCATCACAGCAACCATAATGGGTACGATATAGGTCAGACCCCCGGTTAATTCAAACATGATTACAACCAACGATACCGTCATCCTGGTGACTCCACCCAGCGCAGCCGCCGCCCCTATCATTGCATATAGTCCAGGGGTCACACAGGCAGAATGAGGGTCACAAAACAACTCAAAGAAATTACTACTTCTGTACTGACTGTAAAAAAAGAAAATTATATTAAACAATGGGCATTAATTAGAATATATACATGAATACTATTAATAATCATCAGTTGAATAACCATGCACAATTAAATTAATACTGAATATTCGAGTAGACATGCACAATGCATTAATAGTTTATCAACCTTTTAATGACAGCAACAATGTTTGAGTCAAACTTGTCAGTTGTCTGTGCTGGCCATATACAGTACTATAACACGTACCAACTGTAACCTAACTCTGGTGTCTTTCTCGGCCTATCGAATACTTTTAAACAGCAACAAAAAATATGCCCTCTCTTTGTTGCCATAGAAGTCAACGGGATGACTAAAAGCCTAATATAAACATCAACTTCACATCTGCTCCAGCCTTTTTGTGACCCCGCCCCCATACACCTACACACGATTCTTTTTCCCAAGTTCTCTAGCCAGCTCTAGGTGCTCAGATTATATCTCTGACCACCTCTAAAATTCATAAACAACCCAAAAATGGCAAGGGGCTATGCCCCTTTGAGTGCCACATATGGGGGGGGGAAGAGCACCTTAGAAATCCCCCTTGTCTCCACAAAGTGGTTACTTCTTTCTTGAAAACTTGCACTTTACGCAAATGCAAAAAAAAAAAGAGAAGTTAGCTTTCCACATGCTTCTCTGACTGAAGCCTGGTTTACAATATGACGCTACAACATTACGCAAGACACTGGAATAGAAATTTGTTCTAATCTGCCGTCTTGTCTGTGTCAAGATTACAGAAAATATTCTAAAATTTCCAGTGCATTAAATATTGTGAACTAGGCCTTAGTTATGGATACAAATGTTATGGGCACAGTTTATGACTATAAAGGCATCCACAGTCATTAAAGAGGTAAATCAATAAACACATACATTGTATAATATTATAATGGTATTGATTAAACATACACTGCTGATAATTATAGCAGAAATTTATAAGAGCAATTTAAGTTAATTACATGTATTAGTGGGGGGTGTATAGTAATTGATGGGCATTAATTGTGATTATTTGATGTATTACTGACTATGCTATTTGTTCCATTCCAACTCCTATAACACGACCCATACACGCTCCTACGAACATGGAGGGTATGAATAGACCAGCAGGTACCTAATCAAACAGTAAAATAAAATATGGTTACAACTGACAGCAATTTACACAACATACTTTCATGCCAAATGTAAATATAGTGAGTATTCCTTTAGCCAACATAGCTAGCGTGATCTGCCACATAGCATCATACACTTTAGGACCCGCCTCAGTATCATGGTATTGCTGAGATATATTCTCACCCGTACGGATATAATCACTGGAGAGAGAAGTAGAGGGAAAGAAAGGGAGAGAGAGAGAGAGGGGGGAGGGGGGAAGGAGAGAATGTTTATCACAATACACACATATGCAAGAAACTGAAGCAAGGCAATGAATTTTACAATGTTTTTTTAAAGTTACATACGTGTACATAATTAAGGGATACAGAAGCATCCTAACTAAAGAGTGATAAAGAAGGCACGGCATAAAACGTCCACACAAGTGATTATGATGACTTACATAATGGAAGCCTGACAGATCATAGGTGCATGCATTATATGCGATATTCATGTGGCCACTACCCATCCTGTAAAACATCCATAACCCCATGGGATTATGAATATTCAACAGACAGCAAAAGTTTGATGGGATCAGGCAACACAAAATGTTGAGAAGGGCCTTTTTTGTTGCCTTGTAGAGAGAAGTAGAAGAGCCTCATTGCTTCAAAGAACTTTCCTGACTTTGTATTGAAAAGTAAGTGACCGTAAAAAATTCCAAGTTATTTTATTCACATGCAACAACCCACAAAAGACAACAAAGTGGCCAAGCAAAGGTTAGCTATTAAATCATGTCTTTTTCTTTAAATACATAACCACTCATGACTCATTCCACCCCTGCCATTGCGGCAATATTGTAATACACACAACCCACAGGCTCCTCCCTCAGGATAACAATATTCAATTATCCCAAGCGAGGAGCTTAAGGGATGTGTGTATCATAAAAATGCCCTGGCAGGGGTGAATATACTATATTTCTCGCTAGAACACTGCTATAACACATACATGTATATACCACAGTACACACTGCTACAATACAAGAACAGTACAGTACAGGATGCTATAATACATGAAAGCACTAAAATGCTGAACCCTCGCAGTCATGCATGTATTACACATTTGACAACACAGGCAGTTTCTTACACACCCGTAGATCTTAGTTCGCACAATCAAGCACACACATTAATGATGAACACCACACACTTTACAGTAAAAACACAGCATATACTATAGCTTCTTCTAGAATTAAGGCTTCTTCACACTTAACAACCAATAAAATAAGGAAAAACTTACAAATATGAAGTAAACCTGTAGAGCAGACCATTAGTTTCATTAGACAGACAGCATTTTCACACTAACAAAACTCACAATCACTAGTCCATTACAGGATAAAAGAGATTTTGAGTCTTCACCAAATGTTTTAGAAATTCTAGGGCCATGTCAGAACCAGTCTAGATGAATTGTTAGTAGACATCAAGCGCCTTCAATGGAGTGTCAGTAAAGTTCTACCATCAAGTACTCACAGAGATTACATGGTAACACACACACACAGACAGACTACTATAACCCTCCGCCCACGCTCGGGTTAATAACACAGCAATACAGTACAGAAATATTACTAGGACCTAATAATACAGTACAGTAAACACTGCTATAACACATGTACAGTCAATACATAACCAACCAACCATAGATCATTATTGTCCTCTGGTCCACACTGTGAGAAGAGCTGTCGAATGACCTCACTGGCATTGGCTCGAGTATAAGGATTGGGAAAGGACAAGATACCAGTCACCAGAGATACTACTAGAACCTAATGAATTCACAAATTAACACAGAGTGACCCTTTAGTGTTTATATACATGCATCTTTCTTCCTCCCCTCTTTCTACATCCCCTCTTACCCTCCCTCCCTCCCTCCCTCCCTCCCCTAAAACTCTCTCCTTCAATAACCTCAATGATAGGAAATGGTATTCTTGCCAACTTTGATCGCCTAAATTTAGACCAGAGTAGGTTGAGTTTAATGAAAACTGCGCCAAACACACCCTAAAAAGATAATACAAATTGAAAGAAAAATGTATTGAAACAAAAAAAGGGAAAAAAAAACGATCATACTAAAGAAGGGTAAAACAATCTCAAATTGTATGGTAAAGTTATTTTATTAAAATACTTACCCCTAATGCTCCCAGAATAATAAAGGGAACGAATTCAAATAGATGCCATTGATGATCATAGTTGACATAAAATAGAACCAGGTGGCCAGAGAAATAGGGCCGCATCAATTGAAGAGTGAAGGCAGCTGCAAGAGCAGCAAAAAATGACCGCCACATTACTTTATGAGGGAAATAGTACGAGACTTCCTCCAATGAGAACAAGACTCCGCCCACTGGAGCACCAAAGGCAACAGACACGCCTGCTGCAGCTGCAGCCGAGAGGATCTCCCTCTTCTTTCCCTCATTATTACGATATTTAGGAAACAACCTGACAATAAACCAAATCAAATACAGTTTAAACTTGTAAGTGTAGAAGTTGAATGCATAACATTAGAGGGACAAGATTTTACAAGCACCCAGCAGCATATAGTCATATTATATACCGTATTTCCTCAATCACTAGCCATGGCTACTATAAATTTTAACTCAATTTTTGTCCAAAAAATTTACGACTTTGAGGAGGGAAAACAGATTAAACTCAGATCTCCAGCTTAACAGGCAGTAGCTCTACCTCCTGACTACTTGACAATTCCACTATATCATTGCACAGAAAAAGACTTTTGATGCAGCTACTACTCAAGAGCGGCTTCTAATTAAGAACATACAGATCTACATTCTAACGTACACAGCAGATCAACTGTTCGTTTAAAGTCTACTTCAAGAAATGAAGTTGAAGCAATGCAGTCTTGTGAGCTGAAGAAATGCATTCGGTGTTATTAAAAAGTTATAGATAAAATTACATCTTTTGCTCTTCATCGCATGAAATTTCAAAGAAAGCACTATCACTAATTCTGAATCATGCTACAGTCTAAACCATATACATGCACTCTGTTCTTACTGGGCGTGTGGTATCAAGGGATTTATGCAAACTTACTGAGACATCTTGAGCTTAAAGCAGAGGCTATAACTGATTTTGATGCCTAATACATTCTATGGAAAACCATCAAGTTTACTATCAAGATTCTCTGGGTGGTTGGGCACACCGACAGGTAATATAGCTACCCTGTTTTAATGGATCTTGAATCAAGATTAGCGCCTTGTATGAAGACAGTACAGTTTACACAGCCTTTGCAGGACATGCGAGAACAGTCCTATAATTTTGCAATTAGCAGGATCACTGCTGTGCCCACACAATGTTATACTTATTGCCAATGAATATCAATAAGTCAACATGAACTGATTTTAATATAAGACTCTCTCAGGCTTGTCCAAATTACACCTGTACTAGTAAGTACATATTGATTAGTTACCTTGTGAATAGGTTTCCACAGCAACAAGCCACATGGACCAGCGGTCCCTCCTTTCCTAGACTGAGCCCTGCCCCTACAGCCAGCACCATACCCACGGCTTTAACAATAAGCGTCCAAGCTCCGAGGTAACCTCGTATTATGAACCCACTCAGAATGGTCTTTACCTATACAGTGAACACAAGGAAACACACATTATAAACTGGATACAATCTTTGACCTTCGTCTATTCACAGTACTAAACTCAACTAGTTGTTCACGTTAACTTTAACCTACTCGTGATGCTTTAAGATATAAACACGAGACAATTTCAACCATTGAAATCAGCTCTTCAGAGCAGGCTTATCATGAAATAGATGATAGGACAAGAACATTGCAGTAAACACATTATACATAGGCGCTGCAGGAGAGGCTGTAAATACTTTCCATATGTTAGCACCTCAGCTTTTAGCCATTTTTTAAAAAGTTAAATCTAATCACACCCACTAGCAATTACTATGCGTTTAATTAAATTAAAGATGGCAGAACAGTATTTTTTACAAGCTACTACTTTAAATTGAAGAAATATGAAGGCAGAGATAATACAGTCTTGGTTGTACAAATACAACCAATTCAGCTGCTTCTCAATCATAATTATGCCTTCTTTGGAAATTAGTACAACTTTTCTGGCCTAAATTAATTTTATTAAAGCAATTACATGTAGCTGTTATCAAGGGCTCCATGCATAACTCAATTAAAGTCAAAATCAACACTATATAGTTTATGTTGACCTTTCTAAATTGAAAATGCTCATTGTACTGATAAGCCTTCATTATGATAACAACCTACTGTATTGTCCCCCTCAACAATAACAATTTTATCTTGTACTGATACAACTGAACATTGGAATATTTTTTCAAAAAACAACTCATTTAATGCAAATTTGCTTAATTTTCATTTGGTTTTATTCTCGTATGAAAAAATGCTACAATATCTCTGCCTCCAACAAGATCAAAATACAGCTTGAAGATTCATGACAACTTCAGACAGCTTTTTTGATTTTCTTTTAAGCATAATTATAATCTATTCCCACTGGATGATTAATAATAGCTGTCAATACAGTTACATACCTCAGGTATTCCTGATCCAGCTGCGTAAGGAGCCAAAACAATGACAAACAGTCCCGCCATACCACCAAATATAACCGCAAATAACACGTATATGAAGAAATTGACCAGATATGAATGCGCCCTGCTGTTAACGTTGAACAACTGTGCCCAGGTTTTCCAACTGGCACAAGACCCATCATTGAGAAACGTATCATTACTCAACCAACAGCAGGAGTCTCTATCATATGCGAAATTATTGGGGCACACCCCTTCTTTGAGATCACTGGCCCACTCTGCACCAACATCAATCACACCTGTGTTATACAAAGAACAGGAAGGAAGGAAAAGATTAATAACTACTAATATCCCTATGTACAAAGAACATGCAGGTACTACCCTAAGGTAACGAGTCAACTACCAGTATATATACATGTACATGTAGTAAAACCTCCGATAGTGGGCACTGCGAGAAATGGACATAGTACAATAAACTTTCAACGAAGGACACATTTCAATGCCCCAAATAGACTTGTCAAATTACATTTCGACCTCCATGAAGAGGACAACCTCTATAAGGGACAAAGCATTTCAATTTATACAGGGTCCCAAAGTGTCCTTTATTCAGAGGTTCCACTGTATAACCCCATGTACAAGAATATGGAAATTACCTACTCTTTATAACAGGAAGTACTAATGTACATGCATAGACCGCTGACAATGCATACTACATAGAGAACAGGTAGTAACCGAAAGTACTGAGTAGGCTATAAAGTAAAAGAATATGGAAATTGCCTACTTTTTAGATAGGAGGCATTTTAAAGCATTAGTACAGAAATGTGTTGTTCAATTGCTATGCAATGATTTCTAATTAAGTGAAAGCATCGAAAAATAATATTTTTCTTACTCTGTGTCAGCAACTATGGCTGACTTTTTCTTTGTTCAAAATATGACCTACAGGACCTAATGAAGTCGTTTGGATAAAACTTATTTCAGACCAAGTACTGGTAAAAAATCCCAATTATTATACACTCCATAAGTTTTAGGAAAATCTCATTTTAGAAATCCACCAAACCAATTAATATAGTATTACAAACTGATTTGAGTTGGTATAAGTGAAATATTAATATACTGTAAATTAAATAGATACATAACGCATACTACTACACAGGGTACAGGAAGTTAAGCCAGTTATTAATGTTCATGTCACTAGGACAGATAGTAAAGGCATATTGTGTTCCAGTGAAACCTCTCTATAACAGAACCCTATGGGACAGCCACTCCTTTATACGGGGGTACCATCTATAACCTACACATGCACATGTACACGTACTGTACGTTCATTAATTTACTATTGCACGGTAGAAGTAATAGGAGCCAGACTTAGCAAGAATACTGGACAAAATCTGGAAATACCGTACATACATGTATATCAACTACATGGACCAGACGTAAATACATTCCACAACTCAACAGCATACAGTATTATTCAATTAATTCTTACTATTTAAACTAATAATAATAATTGTGGGTGTACTGTTTGTCCACCTTGGCTTACGTGGCCCAATTTACATGGATAAACCTAACAATGGTGACTGCAATAGCTTTCGATGTATAAGAGGTTCTCTTATCCAGAAATTAGACTCTATGTTAATGAACAGCCTTACAGTTGGGACATCTTAAAACTGTCCGCACTAAAAAGGTGTTCGTTATTTCAAGGTCTGTTATAAACTAGACAGGTTCCCCTATAATAACATATATGATGTGATCCATGTAGTATAATACTACACAAGTCTATTCTCTCCACACAACTACAGTTACCTATGTATCTAAAGAGTGGCATAAAAGGACATCAGGCTCTTTTATTAAGAACACATGTAAATGGAGCACGGCTTTGAGACAAAAGAATCATAGCTTAACATGAATATGGTGACAATAATAGGGAAAAAACCTATTGCTGATATTAATAGCACAACTACACAGCATGTATCTGCTTATGTGTACATGTATATATACTTTATGTGTAGCTACCAATAAAACATGCGCATCTACATTATTTTACATGTGTACAGTATGTAAATAAAGGAATTGTTCTGTTACCTGCTAGAAGCCCTGAGGACACGCCCACAAGTAAAACCAGTATCCAACCAGATCCCGCATCCATGAACCTGTTCAAGAAACCCTGGAAACTGATTCGTTGGTTCTTTAAAAGCTTCTTGTGCCTTGCTCTATCCTTAGAGCGATCCCTGACCCAATCTATTGTGTGAAAGTTATCATAGTATCTACATATAGCAGAGAAAGAGAGAGGAAGAGAAATAGAGAGAACATTATTAGTCCTGTATCATGTTATCATGTGGTCATACAGAACTCACTGAAGGCAAAACATACTGAGGTGTATGCATGTATATACAAGTACATGTTATGATGTGTATCAGGTAATTGTTTATGAGGCAGTAGACAGTAAACAATCATCCATTGAATATCATATGACATACAGGAGTGATTATAATTACAATGCATTTGCTATCAACATAGATAATCTACTGCTGAGTCTACTGTATGCAGTGCTTGAAACTTAGAACTGCCTTGAATGGGCTTTCATAAAACACATAGCTTCAAGCTTACTTTGGCGTTTCTTTGACATCATCATAAGTGTACTCTAGAGGAGGTGATGAGGGTCGATCCCTAATAATTCGTACCACATCTCGGGTTTGAGGCTCGCTGGGGATGTCCCTGTGTAACCCTGTGTCCAGCCTTGAGTCCAGCCTTGTGTCCACTATTCTATCCCCAGTTTGCTCATCATCTGAGCTACATTGTAGCATTTCAACATCACTGTCAGCTAATGGAGGGACACAGAGGAGGGGCGGATACTTTAACACTTATACACATACCAGTTAAAACCAATACCACAGCTTACTTGTATTCACGGTTCTGACACTGTTGGTTAACATTCCTGCTTGGTCGTCCTCTAAATACTCCGGAGCTATTGATATAGGGCTACTGGAACCGTACGTATCTCTAAAGCTAGCTGTGTCTCCGAGGAGCCTTTGTGATGACATTCATACAGTCTATTAAGCTATTATTTTATACACAGAAGAATAAATTTACAAAAGATGGATCATGAAGGTCGCGCGAATCACGAGCCCGGTTCTAAGCTCCGCCCATTTATCATTAATTTATAATAATAATGATAAATTTGTCACGCCCAAAAAAAAATTGGTTAATTAGTCCAATATTTATGATTAGTCTATTATAATAGAATCAATGATCTTCAATTTAAAAAAAAAAAAATGCTGTATAACAATAATGATAAATTCGGATAAATTTAATTTCTATAAAACTTTGGTTTTCAATACACAAAATCTAAGTGTGTCGTCCTTCAAGTACTCATTATCTGCGTATCTCAACTGGCTGTGGGCTATAAACTGGGGTACACCTAAACCACTATCGGCCAATTCCTGGTCAATAACACGCCCTGATATGTCAAGAGACACGTTCTTACGAAATGGAACATCGTGCACAACATGACAGCTATTCTCTGATACTTGATTATACAGTTGAATAGTGATCACTCCAACAAAAGGCCAGGTAAGGTTGTCGTCAAACTCGCCTCTCATTAGGTTAGCATAGACAGAAACATGTGTTCCTTCACCTTCATCAGCGCCATTACAATCAACACTGACACACATCTTGTAGCCTTGGCTGTGGGTATAGAACGGTACACTAAACCACTGCTTCCTTGTTTGTCTGTACCTACTAAAACAAGTCAAAGTTATTTTGAATGGCGGTACGTATAATAATGATTTGACTCGAGCCAATTCCAGCTTGGTTTCTTCACTGTCCTCCTGGAGTGTGCTCACCTGATTCCTGAGAGATTTAATCTCGCTCTCTTTCTCGTTTAGTTTCTGGTTTAAGATCAGTATTTCTGTATCCCGTTCGGCCTCTGGTTTGATACGTTCAATGTCTGGCTTGGCGGCCGCATGAATAACCATGGTGGTTGGTTGATGTTGCTGTGTTCGTCTGTGATGTTCCATGTTAGTAAGCAAACCCCTCACCATCTCTGACAGCAAGTTCAAATGAACACTGACATTGTCGTCCATATGCTGTCTCACCTCGTCACCTTGCAAAGGGGCGGAGCAACCAGCATAACTGAAACAACACTTGACAGTGCGTTTAGGGCACTCAAGTAAATGCTGATTAAGCAGTCTCCGTGGCATGTCATCAGTAGAGCAGTTGTGTGGACAAGGTACAGGGTAACCCTCACAGAGTGGCCAATGCTGTTCAGGTATGTCCTCATATATACCTTGATAATCACAGAACTTGCATTGGTGCTTACGTCGCTTGCATTCCTCACGGTGATGCTGCTTCATTTTCAACAATGAGTGTTCCTCCCCGCACCCCTGAGAGCATAGTACGGTAACATAGTCACAGTTACCTCGTGACTGGCTCAAATGTTCGTGCAAATCAGTCAGCGAGCCGGTCCAGGTACAGCCTAAACTCGATTTGGTACATTTAACTGGTAACCCATTGATCTTTCGCTCTGTGCGTCTGTCCACCATGCCTTCTAGTTTGTCATGGTTACACATGGGACAGGGGCTTTTCTTGAGTAATAGAGGATTTACACAGTCACGACAGAACTGTGCTCCACAGCATGAGGTTAGGAATGGTTCACAGAGCACCAGTTGGCATATCGGACAGGTGACCTCCTGGAGGTCCTCGGGAGACAGGAGGAACTGATAGTCATACCCACCGAAGTCTTCTCCAATAGTGAATGTAGTACTGTCGTCCTCTAAAGAAGAAATACCAAATACAAAGCATTAATTTTAAATAAACAACAAAAGCTTAAATATGATTGCTATCTGTATAGTGGAGCTTTTACACAAACAACACATTGTCTGTGATAGACAACCACTTTATAAAAGAAATGACTAATTTTATTGAAATTCAGTGGATTACTCAAAATTAATTACATTAGTGCTTTCAATGTTCCATGGCAAATAACTAATGCTACGGATCAAGCAGTAACAGGAATAATTTTCTTTTATTAGTACTAATTAAATAGTTAAGCCAACGGTTAAGAGTCATACACGTATATTTAATCAAAAACATGTTCTATACAGGAACATTTTAAAAACACAAATAACTCAAAAGATAAACAAAATATCTTACTATCAACAAAACGTGTTTTGATCTACTGCTCCAATTAAGAATACTGAGGGATTTCCCACCCTAAAGATGTCCTTACCCCTCCCTTACGTCCACACTTCATATAGCAAATTCACAGACTACATAAACTGTATGTACACGTATACTACATAATGTAATACATGATTTCCTCTGATAGCTAAGGAAGAAAGCAGCGTAATGTAATCAAGTACAATTAGTCATCACCTCGTTAAACCCACTGCCATATACACCATTCCATCATTAAAATAATATCCTGAAATATTCCAGGAATGTTGGAATAGTACCCACAATGTTATAGTGTATATGTGTATTAATCATCAGCTTTATAGTTGTCTTGTATACACCATTCTAACACTATATTAGTCATAACTGTACATATCAAGTTCATTTACATGCACTACACATATACATGTACATGTATGTGTGTGTGGACATGGAAGTGGATGAGTAAATACACAAGTACGTTACCACATGCAAGAGATGGAATAGACATTAGTGTGAAAAAAACCGATACACTTTAATTAACAATCTCAATATCTGACTACACTTGGCCCCCTCTTCCTGGGGTCAAAGCAATGAAAGCGTACACTCACTACATGTGCTCATAAAGTAATTACCTTCTTCGTATAAACTCTTCTCTTTCATTGAAATTGCCGATCTCCTGAAAAGTTCTTTCTTCTCGCTTGCAGAGGTCCCAACGGTCGGCATGGTGCTCCTACGAGGAGGCTTTGGATCTGGCTTTTGTGAACTAAAGTTAACTAGACTTTTGACCTTTGTTTGAGAAAAAGGTGAGCCAGCTCCAACCACGCTCCCTACTTCTCCAGGCTGGTGCTCTCCAAATTGACGAATAAGGTCGTCACCACGCCCACCTGGTTCAAGACCTTGTTTACTAGGTACCTTATAAAATGGCTGCTGTGCATTGGTAACCAGGGCTGCGGACTGTATTGGTCCGGAGTGCTGTCGATAGGGGTGTTGTACATTGCTATTGTCACCATGTTGCTGGTGTGATATAGCATAGTCTATCTGCTCCTTAGTAGCTATCATTACAGGCGCAGTATAGGGTTGACCAGTGGGGAACACAGAATAACACTGATCCGGTGTCGGTAGTAGGAGTGGCTGCTGATGATGACCATTGTTCTGCGGTACACCAGACTGATGGAAGACTAAGGGATTGAAGGCTGGGGCTTGTATGATTTGTGGGTATTGCATCATGCCACCGCTGTATATCTGCTGAGGTATGGAGGGTGGTTGGTCTGAGCCGTACCCAGAGGATGATACCGTACTTGACACACTCGAACAATTCTCGCCTCGGTTCTCGCGGGTTATTGCTATACTCTCTCCACCGGATACTCCATCATGACTGTTATTGACATTAGACATGATTCTGTAAAAAGAATAAACCATCATTTTAATACTAAATAGCTATCTTTTTTGAGTTGCACCTTGAATCATAGATGCTTGAATCGAAAAGAAGATGAAGACATAGATCATAGATGATTAACCTTCTGGCCACACCTATAAAACACGCCCAGGCAGGCACGTGACGTGACACATTGTTAACTATAATAATTTTGAATAATTTGCCCTGTGCCACACCCCTTTTTACAACATACAGCTCTCAACATCATGATCAAAGAAGATTAGAGGAGGAACTGTAAATTGTGGACGGTGCGAAGGAACGGAAAGGAGCCAGGAACTGTAGTATAGTTGGAATATCATGGCGTCTCCACTCGCTATAGACGTGAAAAATGGCAGCAATGGTTTTTTCAAAATAGGAGAAATTCGAAAGCCCACTGATGAAGATTTCGAACATTTTTTGTCTTTGACAGACAACCACGATGGCTGGATCATAAAGCACAGCAAACCCGACATAAATGTGTGGATGAAGGACATCCCAGGAGTCAGTATTAAAATGTTGAAGGTGCGGGAAATTTTATTTTGTTTGTAGTTTACTGTTTTTGAAAGACACTATAACACACGTTTGTGCTGTTTTGGGGCTTGCATTGGATCTATTGATTGCTTTAGATTGATTAGTACCTCATTGGTCGTTGTAGTACTGTGGGATGTTTGTCTAAATACCTTGAGAATGAACCATTGTGCTGTATGTAATTAAGTGCTGTACACCCTGTTTTGTTCATTTCCGTATCAGCTGTTGTTATTGTTCACCTATTAACAATGTGTCACGAAGCCTACATCATTGCTTTCATTGTGAAATTTAAACAATAATTTAATGTGTCGAACCAAATAATGAGTAGACCTGGATTGAGTGTACTCCTTGAATTCGTAGTTTGATTGTGAAATAGATTCTTGCAAGTTGAAACCACCTTAATTTCCCCAAGTACATGTATTGTGCATTTAGGGTTAAGTTTTCATGGTTACCATTGTGTTTTCGTCATATGCCACTAACAATGGCTCATTGAGGTTACTTAGACATACTTGTCATGATCTTGTAAAGCAAGGGAAATTGAATTTGTTTTATTAATTTTTTTTCCTGTTTGCGATTGACCAATAATGTACATCATTAATATACTGCACGTACACATAGGTTAATTATCTACTGTACCATAGGATGCTGCATGGGTTCTCACATGACTTGTGTTATGGTGATAACCTGTGACTGTCGTTAGAATGGTGATATTCTTGTAATAATGTTAGCAGCAAGTTATCATAAAAGAGATGTCAGTATTAGTGACTTAACTGGACTAGAATACACTTTGTTTGTCTATTTAAAATGGAAATCTTTTCCCAAAAAGGATGGAATTAAATCAACAGGAAGAAAGTTACTGCACCCTGAATATGTACTCTCATTCTTAAGGAAAAGTGCTCGCTCTCTTATGTAACCTCATTCTACACCTTAAGCCTACTATTATTCGTGTCTACTAAATTTTAGCAATTTTAGCGATTAAGTTAATAAAAATAATGTTAATAATTATTAATAATTTTTTTTTTAACCCATGCTAAGTTTTAATCAAGAATTGGTCATAAAATGGTCAGAATAAAACTAGCCAAATACAGAGCATTAGGAAAACGCTAAAATTAGTAGATGCTAATAATAGTAGGCTTAAGGTACATGTACCCTCATATACAACATCAATGTACCTCTCTCATGTAACAACTCTCTTTTTGTTATGTATATTATATCCTCCAATTTAACTAAGTTTTAGTGTATGCAATTGGACGGAGGTTGGTGGGTATCAAATATTCATCATTATAATTGAGCTTCCTTTGATCTTAAACAGCTTGTTTTCTTACTGTGTATGTTTTTGTTCTTGCATTCCATAACTGCTGTGTTTCCTTGAAGGAAATAGGCAGTGACTGCCAGTGAATAGACAATGCACTAAATTAAGAAAGACATTCGTACATACCTACATGTACTATGGCTGGGAGATTGTCAAAATAATTGGTAATCGTGATTAAAAGAAAACATAATTGTGATTATATTGCCACTTGTCATTGTTGGACGATCGTAGCATGTAATTTTGCAAATGTTTACTCAGTTAAAATAATTAAGCGAACTAGTGAGATCAATTGAGAGCTGAAAAAAAGTGGCTAAGGACATTCATTGCGAGATATATAAATAGCTAGAAAGTGTGTCAATTAAATAAACAACATACAGAAATGACGTTTTAATTAATTTTATTGTGTGTGTGTGTTAGTCTATAATGTGAAGGATTAAACATATTGCTTACGCAACGAAAGTGAATATAGGAAGAGTACGACATTCATGCAAGTTGAACTTCAAACATTTCAGTAATGATTCGTAGTCTGGCTTCTTATGTATTTGCTTTCATTATTTTATACTTTACTTTTTTGGTGTGAATCCACAGTCTATAGGTGTATGTATGTATGTGTATTATTTGTGTACGGGTGTTTATATAGTGTATTTGCATTGTATAAGTGTGTTACTCTGTCTGTGATGTATAAGTCAGTAAGAGAGAATTTAGTTGGTGGGAATTCAGTAGAAGGGGATTATGATTGATAGTTCCTTACTTTTGCACTTTAGTAATACTTTGGTTGGTCCACAGTGCGCTTTATAATGGTTGTAGTATATTATTAGCCAATTATGTAATATAAATTGAAGGCTACCTGTATTTATGGAAGCCAGTGTCTGTCCAACAATCTAAGCTAGCCAAGAGATTGATTCAATGGTAATCGAATATGTTACAGCTGTCTTTGTTGTATTACTACAGGTCTTATTAAAATTGTTACTATTTATAGCCACTAGTATATTTTTAACCACTGAATTACATTTATTATGTGAATCATGTGATTAATTTATTAATAGGTATTAACTAGATTCGGTAATGTAGAGCCTGAAGAGATGTATAATTCACTGGAAGATCCTTTATATCGGACACACTGGGATGAAGCCATGCTGGCTGAGGACACCATCTGTAGGATTGAAGGATGCAACTCTGATATATGCTATTATGCAAGTATGTATTGTAGTCTACTGAGTTAATGGTATTCATTGAGGAAACACTGGCCTATTGCTATGGATACAGTGACCTCTTCAATTCATTTCTGTCACTGACCTTCCTCTCCTTGGTCTATAGTTTTTTATGCTCCTCTTTTCCTTTCTTTCTCTTTGTCCCTCTCTCTCTCTCTCTCTGTCTCTCCCTCCTTTAGTGAAGTGTCCTTCACCATTGAGGAATAGAGATTTCATAGGTCAGCGATGTTGGAGGATACAACCAAACGAAGAGTATATATGTTTTAATCACTCTGTTGCACATGAGGTATGGTATGTTATACCCCACACCCACCCACCCCCCACATATATGCATATACTGGTGGTATAGAGGAAAGTAGACTTAAAATATTTAAATATTTACACTAGTTATGAACTGAGTCACTTCCGTTTTGTGGAGTATAAAAGGGGTGGGCTCAGGGCACAATAATTATGATGGTAAGTTTTAAATTTTAAAAAGATAGAAATGGCGATCGTAGTCCTGCTATTGTTTGAACAAACCACTCACAAAATGACATTGTTGCAATGATTAGCAAAACGATTGCTTACAAAACACCTCGCCTGCAATTTTACTTTTTTAGAAAAAAAAAAATAGTTGCTGAAAATTGAGGTTTACAATTATTTTCTATAATCATGTGGCATTATACTGTTTTTATGATAAAAAAAAAAATGGAGTATATAGAAATAAATTATACAACTCCTGTCCCGAAAGAGCTTCTTTGGTGGCTACCGAGACATTTAATGTCAAAATGACTGTCAGGGAGGCACACATTGCTTCAACATGGCTAAGTATGGCTACTGATCTGACACATAGCTGTTATTGTGGATAACTACCCAAGAGCCGCTATACAGCTGCTATAACTCGTTCATCTGCTGTCAAAAGTAATGATAATAGTTGACATAAAATATATGCCAAGCAAAGGATTAGGACTGGGCTCTACTTATTTCACTTACAGTATGTACATGCAAGTATATGGATATGCCAGGGTGCTTCTTCGACTAAAGAAGTCACCCCGGCTTGAGTACTGTCAGGTTGTTGGTGCGTTTTCGAAACTTGTGGAACATTCTCCTGATATGGACAAATGAATGCAAAAAAAAAAACATTCACTGTAACGATCATGTTTTTTTACTATAAGTATACTATGACAGTAAACAATGCCATAAATTTTTCTCACTTGTCAGTATCACTGTAGAATTAGACTGAGATATAAAGATGTCGCTTACAGGGAGAACTTTGAACTATCATCTGTACAGTAACAAAAGAAATCATACCCTCGTTATACTGTTGTATGCTACATACTGTTAGTATAATTATATCGTAATGACACTGAGCAACCGTTATACATTACCATACAAAAGGCATTACTTTGTGAACTGTGTATACAATCTGCTCACCTGTGCTGTAGAAATGCTGTCATTATGTGTGTGGAGTTCCTGTGGCCTCATAACATGAAAGAATGATGCTATCCAGCACAGAAATCAATTCTTCTCATTGCATATAACAAGGCTTTGATATATAATTATAAAATTAATGTATTATAAAAAAGTTTCATGAAAACAGTACTAATCATACCTGAATTGTTTTGGCATGGAATCATATTTGTGAGACTGCAAAACTATTCTCAGTGAGGTGGTTCCAGTCTATTGTGTAATTATTCATGCTCGTTGCCATGACTTGTAGAGTAAGAAAGCTTTCACTCTCCAGCTCTGCAGACTCTGAGAAACACTGGCAACCACAGGTGTATCGCTTGGGAAGTGCTGGTTTTTTTCCAAGCACTAGGGGAGGCTTACAATGGTATCCTTGACTGGTGATTCTATTCTTTTACTGCCTCATAAAAACAATGTAGCATCTTGGAGCTGTCCAAAAAACATTGTAATGTTAGTATTAAACTGTGTAGATAGTTACATGTATTTAACATGGTGATAGTTTATATGACTACAAGTATCTATATGACTACAAGTATCTAATAGACTTCCTTTGGATGTACGTACATATGTACATACATACGAAATAGCATGTATGGACAAAGACTAGTCATTAAAAGTGCCCAGGTCACGCCCTTTTTATACTCGGCCTTCACGTTTAAACCACAGCCTTTCAGTATATGCAATACCTACAATACAATATATTTAGCCCCAGCTGCCAACACTAGTAAGACTATACACATTTTTTTGTATATGTGTATATCATTGTAATTGCATTTTATGCCATTAAACAAATTGCACTTGAGTGAACTAACCTGTACATGACATCTACTCAGTGGTATCTAGTTTTAGTGAGTGTATGCATGTTATGATTTAAAAATGTAACAGTCCATTATGAAGCTGTCATACTGGTATTTTAATATAGAAATATCCTCCTAATGGGAAGTTTATTCGTGGTCTGTCGTATGTTACTGGATATACCATTAAACGATCCAAGAAAGGAGGGACTTTATTTAGCTACGTGACTCACTCAGACCCACGAGGTAGGCGGCGTCCTTATACTACTGTACTTAAGGGGTGGGGTGGTAGGGGGTGGTGGTATACATGGTTTATTGGATGTTCTAATTGTATATTTGTTTTATATGGTCCTGTCTGAAATGTTTTGCAAATGTGTCGTCATTCTCTCTTAGTAGTGTAGGGCTTTATGTAACATACTCAAATACACGGGAAAAGTATGAACTAGTGCTGTAAAATAAAAGTTAAATTAAGTTTGACTGTGAATGTCACTTTAACAGTTCGTACTCTTCCCATGTATTTTTTTTATGTGGCTAGTGGAAGTACACTTAATTCTTATAAAAGCCGGGGGTGGTGCATATATTAACCTAATACACATTGACTGCAGTATATTATGTGTTGCTACATGGCTTGTTTATCATGGACAATCCAATGTCGCCATATTGTCGAGCTATTGATTAGTGACTATTGTATTGAAATTAGTTATACAAAGTGTATAATTGGTTTATTTTTGTGTTGAGCTTCATTATTTATTATACTAACGTGTCTGTTTGCTGTTTTGTTAAGGTAAAGTGCCAAAGTGGCTCCTGAATCTACTGGGATCAAAGATTGCTCCAAAGGTAAGGCTAATGTCACTAATGACCTTTGAGGCAGGTTTGCATGGTACATTTAACCATTGGTTATACAGTAATTTACAGTAGGGGTGAGTCTATTTAGATGTCAATTGCTTATACAACTTTGTTAGTATTTAATTTTACATGTATCATAGTAAGCATTCAAATACTAAAAAAAAATTTAATTTGCATTATCTGTGAGTACTATAGATATAGTGCTGTATGTCATACTTTGGGTACATGTTTTGTGTAATAAAATTTATGTATGTAATAAAATTTATGTGTTTAATTTTATCATTGCATTTTAGTTTTGTAGTTATAATGCAACAGCAAAAAAATTATAACACTAATTTTTTTTTTAAACCAAATAACTATTATACATGTACATGTAACTCACATGCACATGCCTGTTTTTTGGAAGAAAAAAGAAAAAATCACTAAGTAACATAAAGCAGGAAGAACTGTGAAATAGGCTACTGAGTCTACAGACAAGTTTGGCAAACCACTGTTGAGAAGTTCTTAAGAGTGAATAATGCTCGTAACTGTAACAGTTTTAAAATTTTCAGTGTGATTTAATTATGTTGATAGTGCTGAACCTTTAACATGAAGTATACCCAAAGTACGGTATTGTGTAGCTAGTGTATTGAGTATACTTTGTATTATGCTATGTGTTATTTTATCCATTTGTGTCGTGTTCGATTTGTTCAGGTTGTCACAAAATTGGGCAAGACTGCCGAGCAGTACACAAAATGGAAACAGAACAGTGACCATGCTAATAATGGTATCTATGAAGATAATGTACCAGTGGTAGGTGTCATTACTTGTATATGCTATGTACATGTACATATAATGCTAGCGCAAATTACGGCTTATATAAGGCTTTACTTCATTGGCTGTTACTAGCAAAGGTAGTAGTTTTTCAATATCTGTAATTTGGGAAACATACTATTCATGTTCTTTTATCTCTGATACTTGTGTTGGTGTCTCTGATACTTGTGTTAGTGTCTCTGATACTTGTGTTAGTGTCTCTGATACTTGTGTTAGTGTCTCTGATACTTGTGTTGGTGTCTCTGATACTTGTGTTAGTGTCTCTGATACTTGTGTTAGTGTCTCTGATTTGTGTTTGTACCTCTGATGCTTATATTACTGGTGAATTTGATATACTTGTGCAATGCCTGAAGAACTGTAATAAAATTAATAGTTCATGAGTAATGATTATGTTTTTGTATAATAATAATTAACCCGAGCATGGGCGGAGGGTTATAGTAGTTGGTTTGTGTGTGTGTATGTGTGTGTTACCACAAAATCTCTGTGAATATTTAATCATAAAACTTCATTGACACTCCATTGAAGACGCTTGATGTCAATAATTCCATGATTTAATGGATTTTTAAAAACATGGCCAAGGTTAAGACAAAATCTTTGAGTATTTTGATTGAAAGTTTTGCTGGTCACCATTTTCTCAGACTGTGCCCCTTGAGCTCATGTTGTAAAATTTGTCAGTCAGAATTTACTCTCTGATTAATGGCTTCTCTGATGGCTTGGATAGCGTCTGCCGTTTTGAAGACTGGCCCTAGCATGGCCATAAAGTTTCTAAAGCTTGCTATGAAGGCCTAAATTCTCCCGTTGTACTATTAAGAGTTTTGCCCGTTGGACTATTAAGAGTTTTGTTAGTGTGAAAATGTCTGATTCTGTGCTATGAAACTTGATGATGTGCTTTACAAGCTTATATTGCATACCTGTAAGTTTTTACTTGGTTCAATTGGCTGTTTAAGTGTGAAGAATCTTTACTTACATGTAAGTAGAATTTATATGTATGCTGTGTTACACTGTATGAGTGTGTTTGATTATTGCTGTAGTGTGGATTTAGATGTGAGAAGCTGTGTGTTGTCAAATCACATTTCTATCAGATTAAGTGTATTTATACATCCATGACCACGAGGGTTCAGCACTTTAGTGCTTTTCATTATAGGGGTTTTACTAACATGTTAGTTTATCAATATTAATGAATCTAATTTGTGTCTCCATTTCTCTTACTCTCTTTCCTTATAAGGTATCGCTAGATGAATTACAATCATTTGATGAGGACAGTGTACCTCTAACTCCAGTTATTCAAGGTGTGCCAGATGATTTAGCAGATGAAGAAACACTGGAGGACTCAGATTCCGTTCCCAGTGGAATTTCATTTGATCCAATACTAGTAACTAATGGCCTCAGTGATACATGATTATAGGATAATATTGTAGTATATTCTACCAGGCTAAGCCTTTCCCACTCTTCAGCTATTATTACAATGATTTCATGATTTAAAATAATTATTTATTCATTTTTTTTTATTTTCAGTGTTAATATTCGTTGATAATTTTCGATTATACATTAATAATAAAGATTATTATTTTAATTAATCATTATGAGCAGTCATTATGAGCAGTGATCAAAGCAATTAATCCTTCGATCTCACAGTGCTATAGTCATAATTTGTTCATATTCATCACCATGTCAAGATACAAAAGACAAATTAATTAGAAATGTATGTTGTATTTGATGGATTTACACTATTGCAGTTGGAATATATCATTACTGCATGGTGCCAAATGGGTGTGTTACACACATCTATAATAGTAATGTCCATAATACAGTAATTATACTCGAATCATTGTGTGTACGTAGCTAATAGATATATTATATAGTCACTTGTAACGCATAATTGTCTATTTGTGTCACTGTATATATAGGAAAATTTCAAGAAATGAAGCTATTGGTTATTGTGAGTCTGTTATTCCTTGATGCTGCCATTACCACAGCAGCAGCTAGCCTCAGTACACAGGATCACCCCCTGTATGTACTATCACTCCTACCATACTCTGACTCTAATGGTAAATATGGGTGGGACAAAGGACTGGAGTTACTACCAGCAGCAAGAATTGCTGTGAGACACATTAACTCAAGGGTTGATATTCTACCAGGATATGAGCTGGTATTGGTTGAGAGGGCCTCAGATACATGTGGTAAATCCATAATAACAACAGGTCTGCACAACTTTGTCGATAGTGCTTTGAACCATTATGATGCCTCCAGGAACGCCATAGCTGTTGTAGGGTTAGTTTGTTCATCAGTAACTGCTACAGTGTCTCCCATTGCTGGTCAGTTTGATATCCTCCAGATGGCCATGGCTACTTCTGTACTGTTTCATGATAAGGAAAGGTTCCCTCATTTGTGGAGATTCATCTCATCTGCTGAAGAAATTGTTGAAGCAGCTGTAAGTTTAATGGAGATCAATGGCTGGCATCGAGTAGGAATGATCTCTGATGGATCGGAATACTTACTACAATCCATTGCACAAAGCTTTCGTAATATAGCAAGGGTGAAAGGCTTTACATTAACAATTGATGACGTAATTGAACTGAACAGTCCCTCTATGATTGATTCCATAATGGAACACATAAGAGAGTATGGGTCCAGGATCATGTTTGCCGCAACCAGTAGTCCACACTCAATTGAAATCATGTGCTACGCAGCGAGGTATAATCTAGTATGGCCGGGGTATGTGTGGATATTTCCATCCAAATTATACTCACACTTCATTCATGGCATAGATCAGAACCAACACTGCAGCAAGGAGACTCTGATTAGCAGCTTAGAGAGTGTAATATTCCTTCACTCTAACCTGGACAATAGAGATGACAATGTCACTATGGTGTCAGGACTAACGTATGCCCAGTACAGATCAGATTATGATGATGAATACAGTATTGTACAGAGGGAGTATAATGGAACAGGTGTTGAGTTTAGTTCAATTTACAATGTATATGCTAACCCAATGTATGATGAGTTGTGGGCATTGGCTTTGGCATTGAACAGCTCATTGAGTGAATTAGAGAGTAAAGATCTTGATTTAAGAAGTTATAGTTACAATATGCCTGCGATTACAGATATAGTTAAAAAGAATTTGATGAGTATAAATTTCACTGGCACAATGGGTAACGTCTACTTCAACGAATTCAATGAAGTTCCCACCAGCGTCAACATACTTCAAGTAAGGAACCAAACATCAGTGAAAATTGGTGTTTTCGACAATCACCAGCTGACGCATTTTGAAACAAATGGCAAGGAATTTCCCAAAGACAATTTCGAAGAGCAATTCAATTACAGCAGCGCTGGTTATGCCTTTTTATTGTATATTAATGCTATTATTCTTTTTATATCTCTATCTGCCCTACTGTGCATCTCATTAGTATTACGGAGAGAGCCTGAACTAAAGGCATCCAGTCCACTACTAACCATGTTGATATTCCTTGGCTGCTATCAATTGCTGGTTAACAGTATTTTAAGTGCTACACAAGATTTTATTGAGCTTTCATCTGGCACATATGCTGCTTTCTGCTATCTGGAATCCTGGCTGAGTTTTTCTGGCATTAATGTGATAGCAATAAGTGTGTTACTGAGGCTCGCTCGTATCTACAGAATCTTCACACCTTTTGGTAATTTGGGCAAGTTTTGGGGTAACCGCTACCTCTTCATTGCAATCCTTTGTCTCTCATATGCACCAGTTTTATTGCTGATCACTTGCTTTTTCTTTGACCCTAAAAAAGCCAGATATAGCAAAGAGTACTTATTCAATGAGAATCCTCCAGTAGTTGTGCTGACCCCAATTTGCCACACTGATGGCCACATTTGTGGAATACTGGAGTTGATTAATGTTATATATACATTTGTTGGTCTTATTCTACTCGCATTCTTTGGAGTCCTTACACGGAAAGTGGACAAGATGAACTTTAAGGACACTAAAAAAGTTGCTGCTTTTGTTATTTGTTTCATTATTGTTTCTACCATATTTTTAGGGATAATCATCATTTTGCAAAATACCGAACGCAGTAACACAGCCATCATTGTACTATCGTTTACTTACCAATCTCAAGTACTAATGGCTTTGGGTTTCTTGATTGCACCAAAAGCAATACCCGCATTCTATTACAGAGTGATAAAGAGGCAAAAAGGCCGTACGACTATCCAAACGAGACCATCCAAACCTAATCTACTCTCGTCTCCCGCAATTCAGTAAAGAAATACTTAGCAGCTCCATGGCTTTGTATATACCAATCGTCATCATATGTAATGAGGGAAAGTTTCAGTAACAAAAAAAGCAATACAAGTGGCCATTTTTCCTCAAATGATCATTCATGTACATATACCTGAACTAGTTTGAACCTACTCATATGCTTATAATGTTTATTTAATCATGCTGTTGTTTATTGGTCAAGCCATAATTATGAAAATTAATGTTTTGTAGATATCAATCTAATATGTTAACTATCTGATTATGCTTTATAATTAAATGGACCAAAAGCTAATTATGTTAACAAAAAGAATAAAAATATTTAATTATAAGTGTGTGTGATATATAACGTTATTGGCTGTTTCTTTCATATATACAGCCAACTGCACACTATGCACTGCATGTCATTGAATTTAACATGAGGAGAAACTTTTGCACATCTATTAATAAAAACAGCATCTTACCCATGTCATCACTATAACCTTGTTTTACTAAAGAGGAACAGATTATGTGTAATGGAGTCTCTCCTTTATTATTCTCAATATCTGGTTTACAGAAATGGTTTGTGATAACATATTTAAATGTGCTTGAGTCACCCATTAAAGCAAACTTGTGTAGTGCTGTGTCACCATAATTATTGATCCTGTACATACCCACAATCAATAATGAGGTAACGTAAGATTGAAGGATCATGCTGGGTTACCATGGCTTTCCATATGACAGATAAAGCAGAAATATCTTAATATGAGGAGAAACTTTCGCATGTATCTTACCCTTGTCATCACTATAATAGCCTTGTGTTACTAAAGAGGAACAGATTCTTAATGTCTGTATGGTTGGTGACAAGATATCGAAATAAGTGCGAGTCACCCATTAACGTAGTGTCCGACACACGTGGGCGACACATTCACAAAACGGGTTTTCACTTATCAAATCTTTGGATGTAGACTTTTTGGATCAATTTTTATTCATCATTGACGTAGTTTTGTGTTTGGCCACGCCCTTACTTCCGGAAGTACTGATATATATATACGACTGATAAGTTATTTTCAGCTTTGCTGAAAATGGGTGGTTGGGGGTAGGCCCAAAACAAGCTGAGAGGGCAGTAATGGCCACTAGTCGTGTGCATTTTTACCGGATTTTAGGGTTTTGCAATGGGCGGGTGTGGCGGGGTTTTTCGTCAAAAATGACTATAGAATTAAGGATCAGCTTTCTGGCTGTAACCATGCATAGATAATAGATTAATGCTTAGCTAAGGGATTGGAAACTCTCCTTTTGCGGAAGTTGGTACTTTTAAATTTTTTAAACACTGATAAGACTGGTTTGTATATGCAGCTGCGATATTTTTTGTATTGTTGATAGCAACATTTTTTGCGCACTACCAACTCTGATTTCCTACTCTTATACATTGCTACCAACTCTGATTTCCTACTCTTATACATTGCGTAATTTTAGAGTTTCCAATCCCCCTTTGTAATCTAATATCTATGCTGTAACTTTGATAGCAAGGGCGGTAGTCCAAAAACGGCTCTATCCTAGTCATTTTTTTGTTGTTTAATAACAAGCCACACCCATAATCATTAATAAGCAAATAAACCAATACCCTGTCCTTTACTATTATAGCACAGTGTAGTGGTGTATCACCATGATTACCGGGAAGTAGAGGATCACATTTGTATGATAAAATAAGCTTAACTACCAATGCTACATTACCAGACTCACAAGTACAGTGTAATGCTGAGTTACCATATCTATCCCGTACATTTGGATCTAATCCAAACTCTTCGACAGATGGAGGATTTTATTATCATCCATTTCAGCACATCTCTGCAATTCATTTCTGTCCCATTGACTCAATGTCATATTGGCAGTAGATTCCCTTTTATGGTCACGGAATTCCATTATACGAATCCATCATGCGTTCAGTCTGATGTCACTGCCTTAGCCTTTACATTTGTGGTAAGGGTCTCGATATCGTCACAGATCTACAGATCTATGGATAGATTACAAGATTCACCATAATAAACTAATAATTTTATAGCTTAATTTCTTATTGTTCAAAAATTTTATCATGCATGAGATGTCAAATTAATGATTGCATTTTTATCTTTTTATTGTATTCACATGACATGTATTTATATAGTGGTGATCAGTCTATTATAGAGTATATTATACATGCATGATGCATGTCTAACCACGCAATGAGAAACTCTGGTAGCCCATCAAACTATGATAATTATTTAGTATAAAATAATAGTTGAAAAATAGTCAAATATATGCACTTATAGCTAAAAATATTCGTAACCCAATCAGATTCAATCCATGCGGCTTTGAGTTGACTGTCAAGTATTGTATACATGATTCCAGCAATGAATATTCATGAGGCTTGATTGAGCATGGGAAGTAAAATTGCATTATCAAATGATAAAAAATAAGCTGGAAACCATGCCTACTCAGTTGTGGGAGAGAAAAAGCATACAATTTGTATTTAGAAGCAATTTACTGAGCGACTATATTCACGATGAGCGGCTATAAATAAAGCTACAGCTTACCTTCAGTATGCACATTACAGAGAATCAATGCAAGTTGGACTTCTGTAAACAGGTTTCCAGTTCTCCAGGTTCCGGGTTAGTCAAAGTTCTGAGAAAATCGAACCATATTGGTTGTGCAATCCAAACTGCATATGTAACTTTACATTGCTTTCTAATAGAATTCTAGTTCATAGCTTTCTTGAAAGTTGTTTATTATCAAGAAAAGCAAGATAAAACAAGCTCCAGACGATCTTGTATCCCACAAGTAGGTGTGGTTTTTGTCATTGTGACAATTTAATGATGCATATTTTACTACCGATGTTCAATCAAAGCCTTATGAATATTCATTGCTGGAATCATGTATATACACATGTATGAATCACACGTCATTGTAAAATAAAAAGTTCATGTACAATATGTAGACTACATGAACATACACGTAATCAAAATCATTCACCACGCCCACATTCTGTGGCTATCTTTACATTCCATCAGTATAGACCGTTTGCAATATGGGCGTGGTAATAGCAAGCAATATTAATAAACCAGCTCAATTTTTAGTATATTCCCGTGAATTACTAGATACATCCGACATCTTGGTGTACATCAGAGTAGGTGCTTCTATTGCAATAGCAGAGAATCGATCTTTTTCTAAGACCACTCAGGTATATGTAATGCAAAATCATATAAGACTAGTGATCTGATTTTCCAACTGATTCACTTTACCATTTTTGCAATTGCAAGAGAAAACTATACTTTCCCTACCTCTGTAATACAAAGATGTACATCAAAATGGCCGACTAGTTATTAATTTCACTTCAACCATACCCTTTGCAAATGGTCTATAAGTCATACCAAGAGTACATAAGTATAGGAGAGTGTCTAACCAGCGATACCACTGTAGAAAAGCTCTATACAAAGTAACGTG
>JAYJLX010045007.1:0-13132 GCA_036873525.1 Chalinula nematifera | reverse complement strand
GAGTACTAGAGTGTGGGCAGTCATTTAATACATTGATGATTATCAATTGAAAGCTTTGTTGCATGGTAGTTTGCCACTGGTAAATCTGTGTACTGCGAGGGATATGTACATTTAGTACTATAGTTATAATTATTAATGATTACAACTAACCAGGGGGAGGAACAGGGGGCATCATCCCTGGAGCAGTCAGTAGTCCTGGAGCCATTGGCCTCATCCCTCCTGGCATACCTAATGAAATAAGACAAGATTACACTATAAAACATACTGGTCAAGCACGTGTTAAAGATATGGTTTATATATTTATACGTATACACAATGATACTAGCATTTAATTGTGCTACACATGTATAAGGTGATTGACTGACATATTACATACATGGTTTTTTGTCCACACAAGCTTTATTATATAACCAGAATTCAATGTTTAAGAGTACAAATGTCAAAGAGCACACAATGTAAAAAAGTACGTATCAAAGTTTCAGCAAACTGTAGGCTGATTCACACTATCTTCACACTATACAAATGTAACAAAACGTGTAATGTAACATTACGTTACGGTAACGATTCGTACTCTTCCTGTGTATTCGCTTATGTTATGGTTAACGTTACGTTTTGTTACGTTTGTAGTGTGAATCGGCCTTTAAGATTTCATGTTGCATGAACTCTATTGAACACAGACTTCATAGTGAATCAGAATTAACAATTATGGAATCTAATTGAACTACAAACAGATTGCTGATGTCAGCATTGACAACCTCTATAATATACGACCAATAAGTCGGCAGTATATACTTACCGCCAGGCTGTGTCATCATGGTTTGAGCTTGTCTCTCTAACCAGTTCACATAATAGAGCCTGACATTATCTTTATGCCTCCTCCCACCATTATGAGTCTTCCTGACTGATGGCTATGTTCACAGAGAAAGACATACCGATTATTATAGCTATTCTTTCTAAGTAATAATTTATGTATCATACCGAGTCGTGAGTAAGATACGTATCACAATAGTCACAGTAATACCTACAGTATTAAAAAGGCATCCATTACTCAACTTAAATGCTTCATAAATCGCTTACTTTGGCATCTTTTCAGTTCTGACCTGAAATTCGTGGTGGCGTGGTACTTTCACCAAGCCAAAGTTTCAATTCAATATCGTGCACAAAGGGTTAAAATTTGTACCCACGTGGCAGGTTTGTGTGGTAAATTGGTTAATGGAACCTGAAGTAGGAAGGGCTGAGGTAAGGAGTTGTAATTGGCTTGTTAGTTCAGTAATTATTTTATAGTTCTCTCTATCTGTAGCCCATAACTCTAGTAGATGAGGTAATTCATGTCACCGTGTCACATTGTTGTTATATATAGTGTGTTAATAATCCACATGGTTGTAGGTTAATGTGTGTCGGGTTAAAGTGTCAGGATTGAGAAGAACGAAAAATGATATTATTCAAGAACAAGTTAAAGAACTGTTGGGTGTTAAACCTTTAAACGAGGTCAGTTGTCAAAGCAAATTTCTGTGAGCAATATTTGTAAATTGCCGTAGTTTTTGTGTGGCTGATTAACCATGTGATTTACTATACACATATAAGACGTCATGAATGAATGAAGTTTTATGGTGTATCTAATGCGACTTAAGTTAGTAATTTTCTTTGATAGTTTTTTTTTTAAGTCCAATCCAATCAGTACACTAGTCACTACATCATGGTACCCATGCGTGTTTTTATGTAAAGATTTTAAGCTCCAAAATGCTTTGAAGCAATAAAAAATTGCCAGGTTAATGTTTGAGTGTATGTGAAACCTGTCAAATAGGCATGCATGTTGTTAAAAGTTTGACCTACACCTGCTGTGCTATCACAAAACTTTTCTATACATTGTGTCATCTTAAGTATGGGATGTAAGTGGGTATCAACATTGCATGTAGTTGTAACTGGTGCAATAAATAGATGCACTTACAAAATTATAATTGTAATTTATAGGTGTTCATGTGTAGCTTCAAGTGCCTGCAGCGTCTTCACTCCATGAATGTATTCAGTGATATCGAGTTGAAATATGACGTGGTTCATAATGAAGGGGGCGGGGTTCAAGGTGTTGAAGTTGTTTACATGGTAACGGAAGCTGGATTAGTTAAATCGAGTTTATCAGCTAATGCTGGAACACAGAGTAGTGATGCTGTAAGGATAACTACACTCACCATAATATTAATAATTAATTAATTGAATTCTTTTCCCCAGAGTATCCATTTTACGGTCCGTAATATAATGGGTCGAGCTGAGCAATTGAAGACGTTTTCATCAACTGCCTTTCCTAACTGGGGCACAACAACTGGAGTAGAGTTCCTTAAACCTTATTATGCTGATCTAGAGAAAAGGTTAAGCTATATCAGTATTCGTTAATAATTATGATCATTATAGTTAATTTAATAGATTATTAATTAATATCAGTAACACTAACTACCGCCAACCAGCCTGCGGGTATAGTTTACGTAGTGTGAGTCCTCGTGTGGAGCTACAGGTTTGATTAATATTAATTAATTAACAATGTTTAATAATTTTATTGCACTGTAGTTTCCATCTCGATACGGTAATCATTCATTAATGTATGTGTGTGACTGGAGGGAGGTGTGTGGGTTCGATAATGGAGTTCCCATTAGTATTAGAAGCCAAGCAGGACACTCATTGAAAAGCTCATTCAAGGTATTAGAACATTCCATGTCAGATTGATAGTGCTTTTAAATCATAAACATGTATTCAGTGAGGTTTTACCAATAGTTGGGTCACTATTAATGATGCACGTATACTTGTACTTCGTATTGTTTTGTTGTAGTCTATCATCTTGATTACGGTATTTTCACTTACTATATGGGGGTTATGGTTATATTTGGTAAAAGGTACTTTGAAATGGGCTGAGATTCTTATTTTAATACAGTATATTTAAGTAGTAGTTATAGTGTTGTATGTTATACAGAGTATTTCTTAAGGCTGGTTTACAAATCGATGCAATGTCTTGCGTTTAATGCGTAGGTGTTTTGACCTTTTGATGCCGTACCTCACTTAGCGATAGAACTTTTTTTTAGTGATGTGTTGCATAGGCTCATTGCGTTATTACATGCATGTAAACCAGGCTTTAGTCTCAACCTATCGTAGATTTAGTATCAATGTTTAAATGAGGGGCCTTTTTAATTGTCTTTTTTTTTGCTTTAATTATTGTGTGTTAATAGATTACTGTATAAAGCTTAGTACATAAATTTAGTATTATAATGTTTAGAACATTGCAAAAGGTGCTGAAATAGAAGTTTTTTTCTGTTTTGATGCATTCAGTATTGTTGATGGCTTGCCAGTGTTATAGAGTGTAATTTGGGTGTCATTATTATGTTCTTAATTAATGCTAATTTTTGAATACTTGCACAGTAGAGGTGTCAAATGCTTCTTATGCATATTTTACATGGCTTATTCATGCCTGCTAGCTATTTAGTTGAGAGATTAGTCATAAAGATATTTCATTGATACTATTTTTGATAATGCCATCTCAGCACACATAAAATATTCCACATGTCAGCACATGGGGATTCCCCCACTCCCCTCCCCTTCACATGTGTGTAATACCAGTTATATTTACTGATATCCATAGCAATAATGAACTGTATGTGTGTGCTGAATAACGAACTGTATGTATACATGTGATTTGTCAAATTATGTGGCTTATTCCCAGGTACTTTCCCCAACTACATGTATCATGATGTATGAATTTGTAATTGTCATGTGAGAAACAATATTGGCTATAGTAGTTCGTATTCTCGGTAATATTGTATAGTTGTTTTTTTTTTTAATTTCTTAGTTTTATTTAACAATCAAAATATTTTTAACGAAACCAGTAGATGTAATGATGGAGGATAGTCCTTAGATACATGTACATGTATGTGTGTGTTGGATTCACTTGGAACAATAGATTCATAGAAGATACTAAGTTTGTTTACTTGTTGTATAGTGGTGTTCTATGCTGAAGCACAGTCTAATATGCGAACAGTCCAGTTTATCCAATGCTTTTCAGCCTTGGAATGAAGTATTGGATGTTTCTCAATCGTTTTAATTGCTTTTTTTATTAGAATATTCATTTCATTTGTGGACTTCCATTCGATAGCTTTGTTGTGATAATTGATCATTTATCAATGCCTTCTTTCCGTGATTTGCTTCTTCTGATCAAATCACCTTGTACTCATCATGGTAGTTATCAACTTGCTTTTAATAACCTCACTTGATTTATTGTAATTACTGCTATTGTAAGTGATTACATTGTTTATTGTTTGTAGTGCTTTGTTATTACTGTACGTGTATTCAACCTAGTTACGTCACCTTGTACCATCTCATTATTCTAAATACTATGCTCTCTAATACTTGTATCCACACACACACATAGTGCAGCATTCATATACATACATAATACACACACAAAACTGTACGTCTGCCCGGCACTTTTACTGTGTTATGCAGCCAATGCACAAACCGTACAGTATAGTGAGTATACTGTATGCACTGTACTGTATGGCATACCGTATCCTCTTTTAAAATTTAGCATCAAAATTTTTTAAAAATGTACGAAAGAAAACTTTAAAACTCGTGTAATTAATTATCTTTACAAAATTATATTAATAATAACCCTTTATACTATAGACAAACTTTTTTTAGTTAATTAATAGTTTAAAGTGTGTTATTTTATCATGTTCTTTTTATGTTGAAGTGTGGGTTTCCCTGTTATACTAGAAGAAAGAATGCTTTGCCAATGTTCAGTTGTCTTCCTAATGTGTACCTTGTGTCCATAGCAAAATTGTTTGCATAACTTCAACTTGTTTGGTTTTATGATTTTGTTTTTCAACCCTATACACATGAGTACACAGTCTTGTTATGTGTTGTAGAATTGCTTGTAGCTCTCTGATACTTGCTTTTAAATGGTATTTCCACTTGTACCAATAAATCCTTTGATGTTTTGTTCAGAAACCTTACGTAGTTTTTAAGATATGGACCCTTTACTTCATTTAATTACTGTACAATTGCAAAAAAAATTTGTTCGTCGGTCTTTATCAAGTGTACTGACCACTATGACAACTGGCTACATTCTGATACTTTTTGTTAGATATTCAAAAACCTAACACAGTTTGTAACAAAGGAAAGTGGATCTAGAATATTAAGTTTGCCAGGAAAGCAAGCTACACTACTGGCTACATACACTACTCTTCTGTACTGTTACCTTATTTGATACGGGCACACTCAACAACACACACACCATAATACCAGGCCATATAGCGCATAGTAATACAGTACTATATGAGTGTGACTGGATTAGTTGTTTATGTTGTCTTCCTTTACTGTTGCAGCACTTTCCTTTGTCTCTCTCCCTGAAATTGTTGTTAATTTTCTTCTTTCAATAATGACAGTTAAAAATCAAGCAAAAATAATCAAGTGGTTAAATAAAGATGGTATTATCAAAATTTAAACGATCAGCACAAACAGAATAACTCATGGTAGCTAAAAAAATGTTAAAATGTTGTTATATCAGCAGATATAATTATTGTATTAATAATGTGAGATAAAAAGGATGTTGAGTTTTAATAGATATACTTCAGGTAGGGCAAGGTTTAATCCATACAGTATTGCCTCAGCGTCCCATTAATCCTTTACATAATCCAATAAAGAATGCCACCACTATTCCAATACAGCATAATCCCACTATAACCGCAGCTACTGATATCCCTACTATAGCACCAGTAGACAGGTCTTGGCCCAGCACAACTAGAGCACACATTATTAATGATGACATACTATGTTATACACTGCCTGGACTAACCATGTGTTCCAAGTATTGCCATCATTACTAGCATAACGCAGATCTGTTTTTCCATCTTTTTGCTCTGGTTTATGTATAACTATACACTTCAATCAGGCCACAATGAACTTGTTATAACAAAAACACTTGCTTTTGTGGTTGACGTCAGTTGTGGGCTGTTTTATACTATAAAGTTATTAACTAGTTATTGTACCACCCACTGGATTGATGAGTAGTTTGTTCAGTGTATGCTTGTATTGCTATCTAACAGTATGCTCGTATTCAGTAGTATGTAATAATACGTAGGTTGTGCATGTGATCCAGCTAGGATTGTGCAATTTTCTATTCCATTTTGCATAATCATGCAATAGACATGTTTGTTGGTTTTTCCCCCAACAATTTCCCATTCTATTTAATAAATATGCTCTTTAGTCGGCTAATGCATTCTAATGCATTGTAGATTGTCTGCATGCTTACGTTTGAAGATTGTGTTTCTTTATAAATAAGCAAACCAAACCAGCAGTAATAAATGGGTAATGTTATAGTGTAATAATGTAGTAACATACTCCTGATATGTTGGGCTGTATAAATACTGTAAATATTTTTAGAGAAAAATTGAAATTCAAAACAGCAAAGGAAAATTCAGCTACATGTGCATACAAATACAATTTGCTTATGCCATACTACATGTCCTTATTTTATAAGTTTTGAGCAACACCATGCAAAAATGCACCACAGCAGCAGCCAATTCCAATACCGACACCAAGCATTAGTAAAGCTATCCCTGTTATTCCTTCATCTGAGTGGGCACCATTTGCCAACGCTGTAAAATGTAATAGCAATAAAGTAGCAGGCTTTTCTAATATGGTACATGTAGGTCATTTATTGTGATGTTGCCAATTTGTTACCTGAAGTGGCCATCAGAAGTATCATTAAGAAACAGCTTAAGAACACTCTAATCCCCTTCATCTTGTATTAAATGCTTGACTAGCAGAAATAGTGGCTATACTGTATTATTTCTGTAGTTGCATTCTTTTTTATTTTGGGAAGAAGATGAAATTCATAAAGCAACTTGCATTATTCATGCTTAATTGTTATGTAAGATGAGCATAAAATTGCCTATGCAGCGCTGATGAGTTAGTGCCATTCTGTAATTGTGATCTGCTCTGTGAAACCTCATCTCTATTGCAAAAAAAAATTGAATCTTATATGTAGTTATAGGGATTCTGGGGTCATAAATTAATCACGAAATTCTTTAAAAGGAGGGACGTTTAACGGAACAGACTTAATCGCATGTGTCTCTCATAAAAGCTTACAAAACATTTGTACCATACATGTAGCTCATTTCCACACATCTAAAGATATGAATAACTTAGAAAGTATTTTTTGTGACAAGATCAGGACTTCTCAGAGCAGGTCACGAGCTTCAACGTTTTGTTAACATTTCATTGTGATTGATCATACGTATACATGTATCTATTTTTTGCAGCATGCTTTTCTGTTATTGTTTGTGTTTGTAGCAATCAGGCTTATTGCATATTGTGTTATAGTTGTGTTGTTGTTAGATGATTTGATATACAGTGGAACTCCTTATAAAGGACACTTTGGGACCCTACATAAGTAGAAAAGCTTTGTCCTTCATACGGAGCTTGTCCTCTTCTCAGAGGTCAAAATGTATTAGACAAGTGCATTTGGAACACCGACAAGTGTCCTTTGTTGAGAGGTTTATTATACTATGTCTCTTTTTCGGAGTGTCCAGTATCAGAGATTGTACTGTACTGATATACATGTAATGATGAATGGTGTTAATTATTCATTGATTTATTAATAATTCATAGGTCTGGGAAAGATTTTGCAATACAAGTAAAAATGCTTTGCATTCAGTGTTCCCCCCTCCCCCCAGACATTATGTGTATCTGCAATGTCTTGCTTGGCATACAGTTTAATCATCATTTTAATTTCCCCTCCACTTTTGTAGTAATACTTATACTATTGTAATAAGAACTATTAATGGAAGAAATAATAATTATCAAAAAGAATTAAAGATGCACCAGTGTTGTATATTGCCTGGTACAAAAAATATAGAGCAGTTTAATTTAAAAGTATGTATAAAGTGTATGCATCTTTGAACCATGTCTTTTTTTTCAACGACGTTTACATAATTTCTTACAGAAGCCATGACAGAATGCACCAATAAAGCTGCCAACCACACAGCAAAAAATGCCAACTATGACGCCTATTGTTGTACATTCTTCTTTAGACATACTGTCATTTGCTGAAACTGTATAATTGGAATAACTGTAATAATAGCAAGTACAGTAGCTTTTTGGTACAAAAACAATAGCTTGCTTTTGCTTACCTAAAGTGGTCATTAGGAGTACCATCATTGTGTAAGTAATAATAGGCATAGCTCCTTTCATCTTGTATGGTTCAACAACTGAACACTTGATCACTAAAATTAAGTCTTACTAGCTCAATTGTTTCTATTCTGAATTAATCGTGTCTTGCACTTTTATTGCAGTAAAGTGGCTCATATACTGTAATTCATGACTGAAGTATTCATGGCTTGACCTTTCGTTACATGATGAATGTGATTTGTGTCTGTATACAGTTGTACTTGTTAGCTATTTTATAATATTTTTTTATTGAAATCAAGCTTAATTTTTGCTAGTTCAGTTTGGCTTTGAAAATTGAGTTATACTCGTACATGTGTACATGTTCATGCATATTGGCATCATATTTAAAACTACTAGAGATTTTTTGTGCTACATTGTACCTTAGTAGTACATGTAGTTAGTGCATGAAATCGTAGTATAGATCAAAATTTTTTGCATGCCATGATTTTATCTGGTATCCCTCCCCTTATTTCAATATGAGAACCGCAGGCTTTACATGTACATGTACATGTAGTTTACGGTAATACAATATTGGTAGCTTCTTTATTGTGCTTTAAATATCAGCAATAATAATCTGAACGTGCATCATAGTACTTGTTTTTGTTTGGGATGGAGCGTATTAAGCAGGAAGCTGTGGTTCTCCTGGATTGGGAAGAAAACACGTTATTTGTACTTGTGGAGCATTACCAAATGCATATGCATCGTACTATAAATATTGGGCTTTCTAGTTCTTGTAGATAACTTACATTATAAAAGCATAATTTATGGCTACTTTTGCACGGCCTTCAATGTCCAGCAGGTTTGATTTCTGAATTTCTTGAGTAGTATTTGAGGTAGCAATACTAGTGAAATCCACTATTTCACCAAATAAGAATTACTCGATTTATGGTTGTGTTTTAGTTTTGTGTGTCTGTTGCTAGCAGTAATAGCTTGCAGAGTTTTATAAGTTATAGTGCATAAATTTCATTTAGAGCAATAAACTTTATGGTATAGCAGTATAAATAAATTGTTGAAGTGGCAGTGAAATTGTTTACCAATCAAAATTATTTGCACAATAAATCTAATAGCAATATTTTTGGTTCTGGTTGTACATGTATGTGTAACAGCGTGAATACTTAAATTAAATAATTAAAATGAAATTAAACTGTATTACTGTTTGCACTGTGTATACATGTACATGTACATGTTGTAGCAATGATAAATTCAAAACTACAGCCATTGTTATTACGTAATACAATATAGTTTACATGTATATACTTATTTTAAACATCCATATACGACTGTGCCAACAATACAGCCAATTGCAAAGCCAGCAGCAGCAGTTCCAAGAGCTATTCCCGCTCCAGCTCCATCGGATAAATTGTTTGCCAAGACTGTTTGATTATAATAGCAATAATAGTAACCTTTTGACTGTTAACTGTATATATGTATATTGTATGTACATGTATCAATGTACAGTACATGTGTATATATGCTGTTAGTTTGTTTAGTGTGATTTCACTGCTAACCTGAATTGGCCATTAGGATCACCATCAACAAACAACCGATAAAACCCATGATTCCCTTCATCTTGTGTAGATCTGATTTGCAAGTAATAGTGGAATAAACCTTGTCTGTAGCATGCATTATTCTTGGTATTTATTTCAGTGCAAGGGATGAAATTCATAATATAGCAATTATTCATTGTACAGTTTAATAATGTTCGTATTATGCTTACTTTAGATATGTTGATGTATTTGCTTAAATTTCATTATACGTATAGTCAACGTAGTATATATAGCCTTCTCTATTCTTGTGTTGTTTCGAACTGTATTTCAAGGCTTTGGAGTACATGTACTTGCATCTAATGTCTATTGAACCGGAAATACATCCGATCGCATGACAAAGGAAACCACTTCCAAGAGATTGCCACAATTACTCCATTGGATAAATTGTTTGTAGAAACTTTATAAACAAAATAATTGTATGGTTATGCATTGGATTCACTAGGTGTATTGTTTATCCAGACCATTATTTATCTAAAGGCTGTGTTTGATGTTACTTGTAAATGATTTTTATAAAAAATTATTGCTCATTAGTAGGTTACTGTATTAAGCTCAGTACATAAATTTACTATTATGTTGCTTAGAACATCATAAAAATTTGCAGAAACAGAAATTTACTCCATTCAAATGTGTTCAGTATTGTCTGCTTGGCTTGGGAGTTTTATATAGAGTACATGTATATAGAGTGAGTCGTTAGTATGCTGATTTTGCCGTTGTGAATAGTATTTGCAGTTTTGCTCAGTAGAGGTGTCACCAATGCTTGTTTAGTGTACTTTAATAATATTCATTATTTTATTCATGCCTGCTATGCACTAAAGGCCAGTTGAGGCATTGATACTTTATTTGATGATACCATCAGCATGCGAATATTCCACATCATCAGCACATGGGGATTCCCCCCCCCCCCCCTCCCCTCCCCGTTACATGTGTGTAACTTATGTGATATTACTAATATCCATAGCATGTGTGCAGTATACATGTATGTGATTTCTCGAACTGTGTGGTTAATTCCCAGGTACTTTCCCCAGCTACATGTACGTCCATGACTGTGTAATTATCATGTGAGAAACAAGATTGGCTGTTGTTGGTATTTTTATCCCAAGTAGCAATAGCTAGGATACATTAAAGAGTTTGTGTATGCTAGTTAGCACAGATTAAAGATGGGCATTAGTTGCAGAAGCGTTCACATTAAATGTACTGATACAGAAAGGTCCTGTTGTTCCTTTGCTTCAAATTTGCTCTGCAGTTAGCTAAGGAAGTTTTTTGTGTTGCCGTTTTTGTTCCATCTTTGTTTGTCTTTTTGATTGTGAAGTGAGCTACAAAAAGTCCTCTTGGTGTACGATTCAATATCTGCAAGTCGTAGTTTGATTGGAGGATGGCTTTGAGTGCATTTCTGAGTTCCTTGTGAAAACCGTAATGGTAAATTTTGTTTGCTTCCATACATACTGTATACCAAACTTTTTTTTACAGGTGTCTGAAGTTGAGCTTCGTCAAAGTGGTGGCTGTCTTTACAAGTTTATATCTTGATTCTAGAGGAGAGCTAAGAGCTATAACTTTCACTGTGTGCTTAGGATGGCAGGCCCAACAAATGCCATTATTCAAATCACTTTATCACAGTGTTGTAAGCATTCAAATTGATCCGCCAATCTTTTTCAAATGTTTCTGCTGAGTGTTTGTTTCACTTGTAAGTGCTGCTTTTTGCTGTAATGTATGCAAGTGTGGGCATTCATATTTTATGCAGCTTGCAAGGGATATAAACCTTACTTCTTACTGTATACATTTATCTGATAGTCAAAGCATTCTCAACAAAGCCAGTAGATCTATATTGTGTAATATGGAGGAAAGTCCCTAGATATGTGTGTTAGACTTACTGGATAATTCAAGGAAACACAGTCTAGTCAAATTCTGAACAGTGTTTAATGAAAATTCAGGTACTATGCAGTAAATAGATTTTGTGATTTGTGTACATACGAAAGTACTACATGTATGTGTGTTTGTGGTTCAATAGCAGCTAGTTTTTTTGTAAATGAATTATTATATGCAACCCTGTTTGTGTAGTGTATGCTTGTATAGTGTGTACGCATGATCATGCTTAATTTGTTATTCAGGCTCTTACCAGTTTTATTAGTTTGTGTCATATTGGAAAATTTTGTTATGTACATGTATGTTTGAATGTTATGCAAGCCATTTCGTTCAACTACTAACAGTGAAACAGTGTGCAACTGGATTGTATTTTTTGGTATACTGTAATAACCTAGTCTAAACTAATTAATTATTTCTCTTCTAAAAAGAAAAATGTTGCGTTAAGAATAACGATAAAATAAACTTCAAGAACAAAAAAAGTTAGCGATCAATAAACTCTAGTTTGTTGTCTGAAATAGTTCAGTCTTCTTTATCTACAGCAGCCATGTAAACAGGCACCAATAATGCAACCAATCACCAATATAATGATAGTATAAACTATGGTTCCGACAGATATTCCTGCAATTTCTTCATCTGATAAGTCCTTTGCCAAAACTATATAATTTTAATAATGATGTACATGTGTATTAATTTTGTAATATTACACAATATAATATTATTTGGAAGGTTATTTTTTAAGCATTACTTTGAATTTACCTGAAGTGGCCATGAGTAGAACCATCAAAAAATATCCAATATAAACAATAACTCCCTTCATCTTGCACAAATAATAGAACGAAAAACTCGATAGTAAAAATAGCCTTTTTCAACTTCACTACTCTAAATTTTAGCAGCTTAACAGTAGCTTGCGCTCTATTTATTTTGTCACAGGTAATGAAATTCATGATTCCAACAAAAATATTCATGATCTAATGCTAGAGTACACTTACAGTAGTTGTAAACTTGGAATGTCTTGGTAAGAATTTCCTGAGTTGTCAGAATGAATAGTTTTGCTTATGTGTAAGTTAAAAATGTGATTGGCTGGTCCCACCCCAAATGCTAGCCTCTTTTCGGACTATATAAAAAGCTTAAGGACTAGGTCAATCCTATGTTGTGTCTCATATGAGTACTAGTTCATGTACAGAATCTCACAGATAACTTAAGTCCTGGGTCAAGCTGAGACAGCTGCTAAAACATGTTATTAGTTGTTAACAATGATGTTCATTCAACCGTGCAGCTAAATACATGTACAAGCTAAATTATTTACAAGCCGCTGTGACGTTTATTGACTCACCTATTATTACAATACAATTTATACAGTATTATTACAATAAAATTTATACAGTCACGTGAGCTTTTTCAATTGATTACGTCATCATTCGTAGTTGTTTATTTGTCTAATAATTTGTTGAAAATGGCTGAAAGAGCTTAAGTCAACTTTGAGCTAAAGTGCGGAGTTGTTGTACCCTGGTGCAGAT